>LPNX010923751.1:161826-278787 GCA_001517045.1 Pseudotsuga menziesii | reverse complement strand
GTCATGCCCTGATGTTCCGATCGGGAGGATCAATAATGTAAACAAGTCATGTCAAGTCATTGTGGGTAACCCTCCGATTGTCTAAGGGTTAAAGTCCCCGTAGTTCCAGGGCACTAGGGTTATTAGACTCTCGTAGTAGAGGTCGGCCCTAGTAGGGTTTTAGTCATGTCGGGATTAGTATAAATAGAGAACTGGACTCTCTATTTAACATACAACTCATACAAACTCAAGTGTAGTGCATAGTTGAGGAAGGAGAAGGCACTAGGGCTAGACAAGAAGAAGGTTACTGCTGTTGAGAGATCACTTACTATTTTGGGCTTTTACTGTTTTGGTGTTGATTCTATCTCTGAGAAAGTTGTGGGGTTTTCTCCATTTATGGTTTCCCCGAGGAAAAACACTGTGTTCGTTGTCTCTTGTGTTTGATTGCTGTACTTGTTATTCTCTCAGTTAAATATCCTAATAATGCTAGCTTAATGTTGAAAAACTAACATGAACACAACATTAATCTTTCACCATCACCTATTTCTTTAGCAGTCTGAGTTATAAGCTATATACAATCTTGATAGGATACCATATCATTTCTTGTTACAACAAAATGATGTTTTGCTATCATATTTTCCTTTTCTTCAGACTTCATGACAGTCCAAGGTGACTCTTCAACTTTTTCCTTCATCAGAATGTAATTCTGATTTTTCTATGTAGAAATAGCTTTGCACATTTCTTTTTCTTCCTTGATCTTCAAATCATCTTCAATTGACTATGTTCCTCCATCAAGCAACTCATCAATGAGTTCCTTTTGCTGCAACACTTCAAACCTTTCCTCATTTGAGAAACTTTCATCATCATATTTGACTTCATCAAATTTTAAGACAGTTTCAAAAGACTGTCTATCATATGCAACAAAACCTATAATCACAAACAAATTATCAGTCTAAAAAACATAAGACCTTTTGGTCTCATTCGGCCTCACAGTTATCTCCTCAATAAGTTGATTTTTTCTCCTTACAGAACTCATGAGACTCTCAATTGGTCTCTCTTTTTTTCTTCATCATCTTCTCCAAGCAAAGGACCATGCTCAGGTTCACAATATGAAATCTCCATCTCATATTGAACTTCTCTGAGTTCTTTCTTCAATCCAACAAACTTATTTTTCTATAGCTTCACCTATAATGAATTCCATCTTACCTCCCTTTTCATGACCGAACCATACCTCTGGTTCTTTTCTTCAGCAGCTATTTGCATATGCTTCTCAAAGCACAAAATGTCTCTCGATAATTCTAGCAATTCTTTGCTACATCCTTCTTGACTCTCTTTCTTCTTTCTTTTGTTGTGGCTTTTATATCAATCCCTGCAATGACATTCAATATTCATTGTCCCTTTCTCCTTCTCCTCTTTGTGAAATTCATCCTATTCACTTGTGGACTGTAACTAAGCCTTCACCTCCAACAAGTCTCTATACCTGCTACTATACCTCAATAAGCCATCTCTCCTTGAGCTTGTCCTTTTGGTATCTCTGGTTCTCTCACTATAACCTTTTGAGCATCTCCTTTGCTCTTCTTGGATTCTGTAGGTCCACTCCTCCTTTTTGAGAACATGCACTAGTCCTATCTTGTCCAACCTCTATTGGATTTCTCAGGTTATGCCACTTCTTCCTCTTTCCTCTAAGAGTTCACAAACTCTTTATCAAGAATACATTCATCCTTGATATATCTCCTCTAGTTTCTACTTGCTTCTATCAATTTCCTCTTCTCAAGAAATTCTCTGTTCTTTGCTGCTGTCAAATCTTTCCTAATAAATTCATATAACCAGAGTCAAAATACAAATAATAATTAGCCCATACCTTCAGACTTTTCACTTGTACAGTTGGATGAAAATATCTCCATTTCTATCTTCAAAAGATCTTCTTATTCAGGAACAAACTTGTTTTCTCACAGTTATCTGAGATACCCATTATTTGTAACATGAACTCCATATCACTAGAATAAACATCATATCAATTTCCTAGAAGATCTGTACCAAGACCTTATCATTCTTCTTCATCAAGAACAAAATTGTTCTTGAGCATAACTCTCCCAGTAGTTACTACTGCAATATTTCGTTGCAATTTACAATCTGTCATCAATCATCAATTATCATAAAATGATAATTTCATACGTTCAAAGATTCTTTTCTTGATCTTTTTCATCTGGTCATCTGCACTCTCCCATGGCTAACATCAATTTAAACCACACATTCTCTATTTGCAAGTATTTCTCCACAGTTAGTTATAATCATAACAAACCAACAGACTATTACCTCATTCTAAGAGCTAACTGCGCTATGATAATCATTATGCAGAATCCTTGTCCTGCTCTGATACCACTCTAATTCCAGGATCCCCTGTAACAGTCTTTAGATAGAATATCATATGATTTAGTCAGTTCTAACTTCAACAGAAATGCTAAATTTAACCAACTCAACCAATGTCCTAGGCAACGTTGAATGAAGAGCGGAATTCAATTTGACGGTGAAACCGATTTCATAAAAATTTTGCGTCCGTCCTCTGCTATTAACCCACCTTCTAGTTGAACGAGCGAAATGATCCTCAGTTGTTGGATCTCTGTCAATTTCAATCAATGACATAAAATAGAACAAAGTAGATTGCAATTTAAAATTTCGCAACCATCTGGATTATTAACCCACTTGCTAGTCATATGCGATATGACTGACAACTGTCAGATCTAGATCGACGGTGGAATACAAATATCATAAGGCGGATTGCATTCAAATTTTGCGCACATCAGGATTTTGTTTGTCTGCGCTAGTTCTCCCAACGAAATTACTGACAACCATTGATCTACTTCAGGGATCAACCTCGTTCATTGATCTCGATCTCCTTCATGGCGATTAGTTTCTGATTTCACAACCAAAATCCATTTTTATCCTCCACGCTATTTCATTGGCAAAATTAGTTGTTGGCTGTTGATATTCAACACCTTCATATCTCCACCACACGATCTACAATCGTATGGATGATCAGTTTGGTAGTATCTTGGGTGCAACCCCCAATTACGAAATTCCTCCTCAGTCATAAATCTGGTTCTACCACGATCTCAACCTTACACATAGGCACGTAATTAAACCTTGTTTACCATCGATCCTTGCAGTGATCGAACGCTGCTCCATAACCTACAACATGGTTATTCGTTCATGAAATTCAATTGATTATTCACCTAACTCTCATTTGATTGATCAGAGAATCGACCAATCAATCTTTTTTTCTCTCCCTCTCAGAAGCCCTAATTCACACCCAGGATTATCAATCATTAAGATAGGATTAAACAAACATTAAATTCATGAAATTACACATTTAGACATAGTTATAAATTTCACACAGAGATTATGCCGAAATAGGCTTTTTCATTCACCCAATGAAACTATACATACAAACTTGTCTCATAACCTGTGTTCTAATCTCCTTAGGCCTGATACATATTTAATTGGCTTTTCTTGATCCAGATTTACTATGTTATGGATACTCCTCTTATCTATTCTATTCTTCTATTCTATCTCTGTATATCTCCTTATTCCTCTTAGGCTTACATATGTATACAACGGCATTTATGAACCATTCTGGTTCAGATCCTCAATATCCTCAACAACATGCTGACCTATCCTATGACTCACTACAATTAATTTAGGGCTTTGTTACATGATTCATCACTCACCTAGTGACTCAACCAATGTCTCACCATCTATCTAGAATCACATAAAAACATAGGTTTATTTAAAGTGTGATAGTTCAAAGACCATCAATTCATAATTGAAGACCCCTTCTAGGTTTGATCCAACATTTAGCTTGAAATTTGAATGGAGAGCAGGATGCTCTTGCGTCAATTCATTTTCAAAGATCTAGTTACACATACATTCTAGAATATTAAGTTGGGTATGCTTAGTTTGGACTATATGTAGATAGAATTTGTAATTAGTGTTCCCAAGATGTTTAAAAACATTATCTTTCCAAAGGTTTCGGTGGGTCAAGTTTAGAAGCCTTATTTGAATGGAGACAAAGGAGAGATCCATGGTGGTTATATTAAAATTTAAAAAAATAAAAGTTTACAATTGAAACCAATCTCTTTATCATAAACAAGGGCCCTCTTCCTATACCCATTTCATCTCCTTTGAACTTTTAAATTAATTAACCACAAGGCATCCTTGAGCAGAAGTATATAATGCAAAATATGCTTGTCGTGAAATTTTTTAGTAAGTCACATAGAGCTAATTAATTGGACCAATGTCATAGAAGTGACTAGGACACAAAACTTGCTTGACATGAACTATTTATTAAGTCACACATAGTGTCGTACAAATTGATTAGGGCATTATCTAAAGAAAGTTTAGGTCAAAATAGGGCCAAATTTGAAGATAGCCTTAAAATAATAGAAACTCAATTTTCCTTGCGATTTGAAGAGTTTATCCCTTGTACCAACATTTAAGAGGACATCCATATAGGTAGATTGCCCATAGTTAAGAAACACTGCCCTGCCCTTTGATGCCATTGTGCCAAAATACCGGACGACCTTCAATTAGTTGTAGGAAATTTGACTTCCTCGTGATTATATGCAACTTGGAGAGAAGGGATACACCATGATGCAACTTAAATAGAAAGTCCAAAATGATCAATTTTGACTGTCAATAGGCTAAGGGATTAGTAATATATTCTAACTGTGTAAACAAGGAGATGATCCTTATTTAATATATTAAATACCAACTACTTGTTCTTTATTGCTTGGTGAACCCACTCCTTCCTCAAGTTGTGCACCTCTTTGAAAAGTGTGCCTCTTCATATAACCCTCAGTCCAAGTATATTGTATGCTTTGTATGATAACTTGAGAGTAAATCGGGACAATGAATTCCAATGGAGGGAAACATAGTTTGGAATGTTTGGTTTTACAAAAGTGATAACCATTTCCCATGTTTATTTCCATTTTAATTTGTTAAGGTTAGAAAAGGTCCATTTTACAAGAGTAACCCATTTGTTGTTGATGTTTCTTTCCATTTTAATTTGTTTAAGATGCAAATTGTGTTGTAGCTTGGGAAACTTTTAATGTTGTTAAATGGTGCATGATGGCACATGTTTTGTGTAAAAAGAAGTTTAAGATTAGGAAAATCATATTTGTGAAATCATTAAACTTATGCATGTGAAGGTTGTGGAATTTCTATCTAAGATCTTATCTCTCAATGTATGCCGGTGTTTTCCAAAACAATATCATTATCATCACCGTGTCAAAGTACCCAAACCTAAAGGTAATTTTAGAGAGTGTGTGGAAAAATATTGATCGGAAGAATATACTTGACTATTGGAGGAAGCAAATACACAACTATGATAGCAACTGCTGAGGCAAGTCAAAATAACTTTGGTGGTGTTGGATGATGTCTGGTCTATGGAAAATTTGGAAAAAATGTTATTTGAAGGTGTCAAATATAAGACCCTTGTGAAAACCTGAGATCGTTCTACCATCCCCAAGACAACCTCTACTCAGCTTTATGAATTTCCATTGTTGGATGATGTTGATGGGTTGTCCCTTTTATGCTTTTGGGATTTTGGACAAAGGTCAATTCCAAGTACTGCATATGAACATCTCGTCAAGCATGTATAACTCTTGCAGTAGCATAATTCTATTTATATGCAATACATTGTCCTTTGAGTTTGGTAGTGATAACAACACACACCATCACTCTAAATTCCCCCTCATTAAAAGCCATTATTATAGTGGAATGTCATATGATAGGATTTATTTCCACATTAATAATTCCTCCACAATCATAAAATCAACGTTCCAATAAAAAATACACTCAACATGTACTCAATATTCCTTAACTAGAATGTGTTTTCAACAAATAACAGTAAATTCATCTTCACAAGCCATAAAACAAAAGTTGTGGTTGAACTGTAAATCATGTTAGGCTAGCTATATGCTATCAACAAAAAAATATGTACTTGATTCATGTTTCCACCTATATAATTTCCACTTATGGTTATCGATGTATGCATAACAGGTGTAATTGCAATTTAAAGATTTGCCACTTGCTTTGAAGGTGGTAGGAAGCTCTTTAGATGGCGAGCCTTGCCTATCCTGAGAGAATACAAGAAGAAGCTTTTAACTAGGGAATTAATATCAAATTATCACAAATAATGGATTTTTAAATGCTTTGAGACTAGTATGATGTCCTAGATGAGGAAGCACAAAAGTTCTTCTTTGACCTGTGGTCATTTCAAGAGGATAGAAAAATATATGTGGATGCATTGTCAGACATTTGGGTTTATGTGCGGAAGATGGAGTGGCATGATGCTTTTGTATTCTTGCTATAATTTGCAAGTAGAAATCTATTGAATTTAAGCAATCTTAAGTTCCTTCTCTCTTGGTTGTTGTATTTGAGCTCTTTGATCTTGGCTTCCTCTATCTTATACATTGTATTGTTTTGGTAATTTGTACTAGTTAGGATTCAAGAAATAAATTATGGAAGTTCCTCTGAGTTGTACTTTTCTCAACATGATGTAATGCGAGCATTGGCCCTATATTTGGAATCCTAAGGCATAATAGTTTGCAGGAAGAGGTTGCTTATGCCTAAAACAGAGGGCTGACAGGAAAATGGGAGTGGCAACAAGGATCAAGCATTTGATGCTCAATTTTTTTTCATTCACATAGGTGTGTGATGTTAGCAACTTGTTTGGAGTATGAACACTTAGTTTTTGGAAAACATGGGAATACAAAATATTGTATTGGGAATTGATGTGTTTTTCCTCTGGTCCCAGTGTGTCATGCCGACCATTAAATTTAATCAAAATAGGGTGCATGCCATGGACCAAGGCTAAAAAATAGAGAGACCTACTAGATTAATCAACAGAGTATGGGTCAATCCTAGAAACAAGAGAGCCTTGTCAAGGAGATCTTATAGGGCTCTTTACCACCAAATGGTCACTTTGGGAGCAATTTCTCGAAACTGGCCTATCCAATCACCAAGTTCTTTTGAGATTTCTTCTATTTATTCAACCTTTAATATCATAATTTCATTTCCCAAAATTATATATGAACTAATCAATAATGTACCCAAGATTCCTTTCTTCCTTTTATAGACAAAATGCTTTCTAATTTTACTGCTTAAAGGAGCTAAGCAATTAAGTGAAGAGAAAATTATTTACTTTTGACTAACATTTTCCATATTCACCATCTCCATTCACATATTGGGTTATCACTATGCGATTTGCATGAACTAATTGCCGATCAATTTGTAGGTGTTAGTGGTTGCCACAAAATATCTTAGAAAATATGTGAAATGTTTCACAATGTAAGTATGTCTAGGTTCAAAAACACTGAGTCAAATCTAAAGCTATTGTGAAGGGCTTGGAAGTATGTCTAGGTTCAAAAACACTGAGTCAAATCTAAAGCTTCCCATACTGCTAGATTTTAATGTGGACCATTGCTATGATCTGGAGGAGTTTCCCCTTCTTATTTCTGACAAGCCTTCAGTTCAAAAGTGGTCTATCACTAACTTATACCTTCATTCAAA
The DNA here is from genome assembly GCA_001517045.1 of Pseudotsuga menziesii. Taxonomy (NCBI): domain Eukaryota; kingdom Viridiplantae; phylum Streptophyta; class Pinopsida; order Pinales; family Pinaceae; genus Pseudotsuga; species Pseudotsuga menziesii. Next base: position 271,236 of record LPNX010923751.1, on the reverse strand, counting down.
GCTACCTGACGACATAGGGAAGCCAAGTGATTTAAGAATGTTAAGAGTATCTACATGTCTAGGTTTGGAAGAGACTCCAACCTCTATTGGAATACTTGGGAAGCTAGAATATCTGGACATTTTGCTATGTCAGTGCTTAAAATAACTTCCCAACAACTTAAAGAGCTTGACATGAGAGAGTGTTCTTAGTTGATGTGTTAAAATTGTTGTGCCATTTAGATCTTCAAGCAACGAGTCAAATATTATTGTTGCAGTAAAATGAGAATGAAGATACACACTGAACAAAACAAACCACACATGAAACAAATGAGTATAGCTCATGTAATTACAATATCATTGTCATTAATTCAATCTGGTGTTACAATAGTTTACATAAGGAAGAATTCGAATCCATTAGGGAGGAATTCCAATCTACCAACTGGATGTGACTGTACCTAACTGACTAGCTAACTCATGTTTTCTCAATCAATATCAGAGTCAAAATGGTTAACTCCAGATGTCTAAACAACTCACACAATTAGTAATAAATAGTTAACTTAGTCTAACTGAAGTGGTAGGTGAGCAAAGGCGCCTAATCCACGTGCATCCATGCATAACTAGCGCTAGCTGAACTGATTGTGATTTAACTGAATGTAACTAGAAATTAACTAAGCTTAACTAGTTCCAACTCCAACTAATTGAAGGAGGTTGGTGTCGAGACTCCCAATGGCTTCTAAAATGTAGGGATTGGCGTAGCAGGCGCCTAATCTGATGCATGCAAGTGCAATCAGTGGAAAATAGCCTCTAGTAGTGTTCCCCACACTCTAGTAACTAGTACATGTGTCCCCATTAGGCCATGTGTACCCAATGGTACTAGTGTACTTAATTAATCAATTAAAACTCCTAAGTTAGGCTAAAATAATCTAATAGACAGTTTGGTCAAGGGAGGATTAATAATCCTAACACCCCCCTTGAATCCTAATTTGGACAACTATGGCCCCTGGAAACAAGGCCATAAGTCACCCATATAAAATCTAAAAGGAATAATGCTGCTTAATACAACCGAGGAAACATGGGAAAACCTCATGGGAACCCCCCCCCTCAAGATAAGCCGAAATAAGGAAATACAAGTTGAAAACTTGCAAAAATATTTTGCTGCAATTTGCAGCAATAATGCAGTATCTGTGAATGTGAACCTTTGAATCCAAACAAATGCTTATGTCTGGAGGAATCTTCCTCTTTGGAAGAAGAATAATGTGCTCAACTGAATCATAAATATAAACAACTGCACGCTGAAAACTAAACCCATGTAGAGTAGCTGAAATCAACTGATGAGAGAGCAAACGTTCTTGAGAATTCGAAACATGTGAGGAAAACCCAAGAAAATGACATATGGCAGCCTTGAACATCAATCCATGTGAGGTAGAATCATCCCCAAGTGTTAGGAGCAAGTGTCCAGGCGGATGCATAATGTCTCCAACTTTACTAGTTCTGTGAGGATATGAGCATGTGATCAAATAGATAGGTAGAGAATCCCTGGGATAGTGGAGAGTGATTACTTGAGCTCTATAATATGATATAGCTTCATAAATAACCAATAATTTACAAAATCGGATATAAGCAAACTCATAAGAGAGAACTAACATCGAATCCTCAACAACAAAATTGAAGGAGACTTGCGGTGCTTGATTTGTCACACCAAAATTGATGAAATCGGTTACAAGCAATACTGAAAGCTCTTGAATCTTAAAAACTGAACCAAATATTATCAGATTAGAAAATAAATCATATCCAAATAGTTTCATATCAGATCCAAAACTGTGCTCCACTGAGATGCTAGATGCACAATTTTCTCCTTCTTCAAAATTCTGATTTTTGGTGCATGCAAATGTGTAGGAATTTACTGGAAGCTCTAGATTAATGAGAGTGAATGGATCACTCCTATAATCTGATATTATTTCCAAAATATCCATGGTATTACTTATATGCACACCAGCAACATCATTAGAGATAGAGAAATCAAAATTCCTTTTCCTTTTCTGAAATAATCACCAGTAAAGTATGCATGAAATTTAAAAAATCACTGGAGAATTTTCGCAAAGAATAGAAGGAGAGTTTTTCTTCAAAAACAGATATTCGAATGTCTTCTTCTGGATTAGGAATGCGAGGAGATGAGATATTAGATATCTCATACACTTCTGGAGAAGTAGGAGAAGGAGTCACTCCAAGGAGACTTTCTTCAATTCGAATTGACTATAGGGAAAATTCTGCTTCTTCTTCATCTTCAACAATTTGCTTTTCTGTAGGGGAGGGCATGAACTCATCATGCTGTATTTTATCTGAACCTCTCTCAACATCTGGGATTTTAGAGTCATATCCCATATGACTGCTAGGTCCTCCTAATAGAGGAAAAGTGATGAAGGATTTCTTGGAGGCAACCATGTCGTTGGATGCTCCAGAATCTGTCAAATAAGCCTTCGACAAAGTGAGGCTTGCATTCAAGCATATCTCATCTTCTTCAGTTCATCATCAAACATATCTTAACCTTGTGGAAGGGAAATATTTCTCTATACACATAGATCTTTCAATTGGTCACGGGTCTTCTTAATGCACGAGTCTTCTGGATGAAAACGCCTCATACAATAGGGAAACTTTTTCTTTTCGAACTTCTTCTTTTTCTTAGAGCTGGAGGCTCCTTCAGAAGTCTTCTGATTCTATTTAGGCTTAGAATCAGCTGCTTTAGGCTCCTTCCCCTTAGGTATCCCTTTATCTTGTGCTTTGGTAGAGTATGTCACTAGGAGAGCTTGATCTTTGGAAATTTGGATAAATCCCATCCGGATCAACTTCTCTTGCTCATGTAGTAAGCACTCGGCAAAGGAATCAAGTGAGGGAATTTTCCAACTAGGAAAGACATCCCTTTTGGAATGAAAGATTGAGACAAATAAAAAATACTCAAAACCGAGTTTGTTGAGAATGGAGAGCACATTTTACTCATCCTTTCTTTCTATTCCTCACTATCTGCACTGAAGTATAAGAGACTTGAATTTAGTAAAGAATTCCTCTACTATTTCGAAATTGTTGGGATGTAAGGCTACAAACTCTTTCTCCAGGAAGTGTCCCCGAAGCTCATCTTGTTTTCCAAACAAGTCTTCAAGCCTGTCCCATGATTCTCTGGGGTCCTCAAACCTTCAAGGTGAAAGAGGAGATCTCTGTATATATGAGTGCATATATAACCGAAAGCTTCATCTAAGCGGTTCAGAAACTTGTTCTTCTCAATAGCTGCTGATGGCGCTCAACCTCCCTTCCAAGTATTATCCTGTAGTAGCCAAGCTTGTGTAAGGCCAGCTGCATATATTCCCTCTAATCAAGATAATTGAAGGGTGTAAGGATCTGAGGAGTAGAAGGTAGAGAATCCATAATTCTCATGCTAGAGAAACAAAAATCTTCACACAAGCTATGTAGCACCTGCGGATTTTCACTGCAAAACACTAAAGCATTCGAATTATGTTAGAATCATGCCTTTCCTCTCTACATGAACACTTTCTCAGGGTCCATCACACCCGCACCACCACTCTGAATAAATTCAGAGGAAGCAAGGCACTCTTTGTAGGACTTCTGTAGAAACCCAGTTGCTTCTGGTGTTCAATGGAGAGAAACAAACATGAAGCTTGCTTGAGATGGCTCTGATACCATGTTAAAATTGTCGTGCCATTTAGATCTTCAAGCAATGAGTCAAATATTATTGTTGCAGTAAAAGGAGAATGAAGATACACACTGAACAAAATAGACCACACAGTTAACATATGAGTATAGCTCAGGTAATTATAGTATCATTGTTATTAATTAAATCCGGTGTTACAATAGTTTACATAAGGAAGAATTTGAATCCATTAGGGAGGAATTTGAATCTACCAACTGGATGTGACTGTACCTAACTGACTAGCTAACTCAGGATGTCTCAATCAATATCAGAGTCCAAATGGTTAACTCCAGATGTCTAAACAACTCACACAATTAGTAATAAACAGTTAACTCAGTCTAATTGAAGTGGTAGGTGAGCAAAGGCACATAATCCACATGCAACCTGCATAACTAACTCTAACTGAACTGATTGTGATCTAATTGAATGTAACTGGAAATTAACTAAGCTTAATTAGTTCCAACTCCAACTGACTGAAGGAGGTTGGTGCCGAGACTCCCAATGGCTCCTAAAATGTAGGGATTGTCCTAGTAGGCGCCTAATCTGATGCATGCAAGTGCAGTTAGCGGTAGATAGCCTCTAGCAGTGTTCCCCACACTCTAGTAATTGGTACATGTGGCCCCATTAGGCCATGTGGACCCAATGGTATTAGTGGACTTAATTAATTAATTAAAACTCCTAAGTTAGGATAAAATAATCTAATAGACAGTTTGGTCAAGGGAGGATTAATAATCCTAACATGATGAAGTTGCCTAAATCGGTGGGAGGGTTGATATCTCAGAATCATGTTATATGTGATGAAAAGATTGGGTAGCAATGGAATAATGTTAAAATCATAGAAGCACACTTCAACTTGGATTGGATTGATGGTTAACATCCTACCTAACATGATGCAAGTGTAAGTATACTGGTAAGTGATCTAGAAATAAGCTTAAAGTTTACTGTTAATAAAATTGATCTTCATATGTGTGTCTCTTTAATGTTAGCAATTCATATTTTTCCATCAAATCCTACTTTGGATAAATACAATTTAGAATTGCTAGTGAAGGTAGCTAATGAAGGAGAAGTAGGTTACCAACATAGATTGGTAGTTACTGAAGTTGAGATAGCTCATTGGAGAGAGAGTCTTGATGCTCCAGAAAGGTAGCATCTCTCACATGAAAAATTTATATCTTTCCATGATCATTGCTTAGACTATGTTGTTGAAAACTCTCAAAGGGTATTGCTAGGTAACTTGAAAACTTTAAACTACTTCACATTTACAAGTAATACTCAATTATATTTTTTCTTAGGCCAGCTCTAAATTCCATGAACTACCCCCGTCTCCCTTATAATCTTATCAAAAAGAAAAAAATATATTGTACTAGTTTTTGTCCTCCTCAGATTGGTTTGCTACCTTTTGTCCTCCATATTTTTGGTTTGAAATATGGCATGACTGGGGTGTTGACTTCTATATCTTAGCCTTAGCTATTTGAAAAAATTAACTTAGAGAGTGCATTCTTATTAATATTATTTATGTTGAATCTCACCGATTAAAAGGTATTATGTTTTTTTTAAAGAACCCCTACAACTTTTTAATGTATGGCTTCATGCAGAGATGTATTTAAACTTATTGAAGAACTGAAAGCTAATGGAGAAGGAGAGGATTATATATGTGAGATTGAGGTTTGTTTACTTATCTTGAAATAAAATTGGGGTAAAATGTAAAAACTCAAAAGTTGGAAGAGAATACTTTTTTTTCATGTTGTACAAGATTTTGACAGACTATTGGCGAGGCGTGCGAAGATATCCATACCCATAATCAACGCTTTCTCCAACAGGTCACACAGAAAGATGAATACAATATTATGGTATGGAAAGGAGACTTCTGAAATTTTGTATTTGAAATTTGCGGATTATGTTAGAGACCTATGGTGTCTTTTTATTTTCAATATATGGCATAATTTAGGGTTTGTATTGCTGAAGATTCACGTTTCAAAGTACTTTTTTGTGTACCATGTTTGAGGTAGAGAAAGTTTATTAGTGGATCTCTTATACCACAATAAAATGTGTAAAACCTTATATGCTAATAGAGGCAAACTTCAATAGTAGTTGATTGCATGATTATCAAATCCCACACATATGGCTTGTGGCTTGTTACTATGTGGGAAATTTCTACATGATTTTGTGGAGATATTCATTGGATAATTGGATGTTATTTTAATTTTCATTTCATTGTTGTTTGTAGTGAATTGAAAGTTATTGTAATCTAAAGTTAATTACATGATTTAAGTTTTACTAGGAGTAGACTTAAAGATCGTTATTTACAAGTTTCATGTAAAACTTGTTCTTAATAATTTATTAGATTGAGCCTTACTATGAATGTAACTTGGAGCATTGAAGGCTCTATTCAGTTCATTGTACAAATGATTGATTTGGATTTCACTTTGTGGGTAGTGATATGTTAGCTTACCAATTTGTTCCTACCATTATTTTTGCAAAGTTCTTTTAGTCCCTATCTGTGCTACAAGCATGCCATAGTTCATTTATTTTCATGTCCCCATTTTATGCTTGATTATTCAGTTTAGGTTGAATTATAGAATCAAGCCTTGTTACATCTTAGTGTTGTTATTGGTTAGGAAAAGGTTATTGTTTGATCGTGATTTTGAGTATGTATATATTTTTATGGATAGTGCAATTGTGTAGGTTTCAAGAAATCCCCAAATATTTATTTTTCAAGTTGCATGGTTAAGATTACGACTGCAAATGGGGATATGGATATTGCATCTATCGATAATGTTTTAGTATTTTTGTTTGATATAATTGGGAACAAATTATACATACATACATTACATATATATTAGATAGGGGGTCTAAAGTATGGAAGGGTCGAAGGCAGACCATACGTAATCATAGGTTGAAATAGAGTGTTCAATTAACTTTTTTAGGGATGCGGTGGCAGAAGAGGGGTCTTTGTTGAATATTTATCCAACCCTGCATGCTAATTGAAAACCTTGAAATATACAAGGATTTTTTGAAGTATTTTGTCAACCCTTGCATCTCTACAACCTCTCCGAATTTTAGTGTAACCTATGATTTTCTTGGGCCAACAACAATGATTTTCCATACCATATCCTTGGAGAAAAGGAGAATAGGTGGTGTTCCCCCTCGTATTCATGAGATTCCACCTGTGATTTTCATCATGATCTAGTTACATAGGATAGACACTTTAGATGACACAGATGGATCATTTGATAGATACATGGGCTTTATTATGGATGCACACATGCTCCCTGGAATTTCCCTTATGGCATGTTTGACCTTGGCCAACCAGGGCTGGACGATGTCTAGGGGAAAGTGGTTGATTGCAGAGTTATTTGTTTACGCCCATAGAGCTTAGCAAGATCTGATTGATTATTGATGTATTGTTATTATTGGAACACTTGTGGTATTATGATGGTATTACAATGTTATGGTGACATATTGATATATTGTATTGTCACCGGGATAGTACTTTATAGTCCCCTTTTCAAGTATCTCTTTAGATATTCACATTCATCAATATCTTTAAAATTAGATAGGTCTCTTATAATTCTTCGTTTTTGTACTTTACAACCTTGATTACATTCTTACAATATCTTCTACAATGTTTGCTAATGTAAGTGAGGAGTTGCTATGTAAATTGGAGAAGTCCTTGGATGCCAAGTCCTTTGATCCTTGGAGTTAGGGTTCATTAGACATTAAATGGATTTTTTTCTCATTGACCAATATCATTTTTTTTTTGGACTAGGGGAATCGACAACTGGGGCCGGGCTGGTACTCGTGTGACATGGGGTCCAGGGAGCCATTCCCGCTACCACTATAACCCTAGGTTCCCCACACCCACCGCAAGACATGGGACATAGGTAAACCCGGGTGGGATTAATCTCGTGACCTCCAATTTACAACAAGTGACTTCATAACAACGAAACCGCCAATGAGCCACACCCGTGTGGGCCAATTGATCAATATCATTGAAAGACACTTGGTAGACATTTATTGGATGCTTGATAGACGCTTGTTAGACATTGCATGGGCGTTTGTCGGATGTCCATTAGACGATTGATGGAAGTTCTATGGAAATTTTTGCCATTGAAAAAAATATTTGTACAACATAAGTTGGATGTTCAACGGACCTTCATTAGAAGTTGTGCGTATGTTTAATAGAGGCTCACATGCCTTTTTTTTAATGCAAAAAAGATTGGACAATTCTTAAGCGCCGTTTCCTTTTTGTTTAATTTACATACTCTCTTTGACGTTCAAGAGATAAAATATTGGATGTTGCACCGAAAAAAAGGCCATTGCCTTAGCGTCAAATTCAGACCCATAATGTAGTAGTGACCTCAACAGATAATAACATGAATGCAATTTTATAGATCTATTTGTATCTATGCCATAGTTTGGTCTAAATTGGAGTTGCTTCTAAACTAAAAGGAATAAGACAAATCCAAGTCCAATAATTAAGAAGGTCCTTGATAAGCTCCATTGAAATTAGCACATGCCACAGAAGTGCAATTATGAATGCCTTTCACAATCTTAACTGCACCAACAATTATTGCACTTGTGAAATATGGGAGGAGAGAACAAATATAAAATGAGGTTTGATATGTTGGGAGGGATTTCTCATCAAAGATCAAATTGTTCCTCGTGTTCTAGACTCTCGAGTGCTAAGTATTGTAATTCCCATCATTTCTTCAATTGTTTTTTTGTGGAACCAACTAAAGAAACAATCCTCAAGAGTATTACCCTGCCAAAATGAATTGTAACCTATAATACCTTCCAACTCGATCCAAATCTATATAGTACATGGAAAAGGTAGAAAATGATGTTTGTTAGTCTCATCACAAGTTTTGCATAACATGCAAAAACCAGGGCCTACTTTGCCCCTTTTATGTAACTAGTTCTAGGTTAATACATGACCCTTGAGAGTTAACCACATAAATAGAATATATTTAATAGGTGCTTTGACTTTCCATAGTATGTCTCACCACCATCTACACTTTGTGCCATCCTGTAAAATCATTGATGAATATCCTAGTTTAGCATAATATGTGTTGATCCCAGTTTTGTTACTATTTTCGAATGATAAATTACTCTTTTGACATATATTTTGTCACCTTTTTGACATATTCATGTCATACATCTTATCATTCAGCCTAAGGTACGAATACATTTGGGATTTATGCAAATTCTGGTTTATTCTTATTATTTCATGATTTTATTAACCAATTCGATGATATTTGGGAATTTGTTTGATATATGAAATTGTTTGGCAGGTTATAATCTTTGCGCGAGCTGATATTGGACACACACCCATGCTAGATATGCGTAGATCGCATCCAACTCACTGTTCAGCCCGCCGATCAAACCACACATTGTTCTTTGGCATATTCCTGGATATTAAAGCATAGAATGGTTTTCAGTTGCTTTGTTTCCCATGTGCCTAATGACTCGACGATCCTCGCTCTAGAAGGCTCACCATCCTACCTTCTCTGTTTGACACCATGACTTATGCCCATGTCATCAAGAAACAATATGACGCAACCCGTGTGAGTAGAACTGCGCGCGAAAGATCATGATAATGACTGTGTGTTGGCATGTGATCGGTTGATTGTAATAATGGTTGACTATTTTAGGAGCACTCGACCACTGAAATGGACGACCTGATCATCCTTGTAAACACTATATATACTTGCCTCCAAGTGAGAGCATAGTTAGCTAGCATGTTAATCAGTCGATGTTAGGAGAGAAACTCTGTAATACTATTCTGAATTTTAATATAAATCATATTTATGTTGTTCATCTATGTTTCTGTCTCTGTGAGTGGTTGAAGTGCAACCCTGATTGATAAGAGGGCCCCTCAACAACCAACGGTCTCCATTTCCTTGTGTATTTTCGTCATTCCTTTCTTGCAGTTAGCATAGTTTCTTTTCCAGTTTGTTTATGTAATTGAGTTTCCTGTAATCAATTATTTCATTATTTCCTGTAGCATGTGTTTTATTATGAGTGTTGCTTTGCAGTCAATATAGTTTCATTTCCAGAATTACATAACCGGTTGCGCACATAGTTAGTTTCCTTTCCAGTCGTTTTACAATTTGATTGTTCAATTTTATATCGATAGTCACATAGATCTGAATTGCTTTATATCCTAGAATTAATTTACAACAAGCTTAGCTCTGATTATTTCTGTTTTGTTATGAATTTATTTTGGTTATATCTTAGTTTGTTTTATAGAAAATAGTTTCTTTATAGTCATGAATTAGTATAAGTCTTTTCGTTGTTAGTTTGATTACTGAACACGTTTGTTTACTGCCCTTTATGCATCTTGTTTCCATATGACAAAATCAACTGATAATTAGATCATTTAGGCCACTTTCCACTGTTTTCTGTATACAAATTGTCATTCAGACCGTCTGTTCAGCCTTTCATTCAGACCATCCATTTAGTCTATTATCCAGTCTTTCATTCAGCCTTCGATGTTCCCATTTTGTTTTAAGCTCGTTTAAAGGTTCTGTTTCTTTGGATTTTGAATTCTGTTCTGTTTTGGTAATTAGATAATGGTTATATTTACCATTGGAACCTTAGATTAGGATATTCAAAGTATTTATCAGGTTCCATCCTTACCTTTCACCTCTTCTTACCTTAGTATGCTTTGAATTATGCTCTATTTTGTTTCTTTGGTTTCTGATCTTCTCACTTATTAATGTTATAACGTTTGATAAGTATATCTCCAGTCTGGTTTACCTTTGTGTATATCTTTGTGTTTAAAGGAGCTTATTTATCAAATTTTCTTTATTAAGTTTTCTACTTGTTTTCTTTCTCAAAATTTCCTTATTAAGTTTTCTACTTGCTTCTTAATCAAGTTTTCTTTATTAAGTTTTCTACTTGCTTCTTTCATTAAGTTTTTACTTGTTTATTAGTTAGATTTTCCTTTACATCTATTTCATATAAGAATTGTTTATTTATAAAAGTAATCCTTAAAAAGAATCTTGTTTCTTAATAGATTAGTTGTTTATAACATCTTCCTTAGTTAAGAATCATTTGCTTATGGAATAAATCACCATGTTTACCATCACCTGTAATTGGACATTCCCTAGTTTGCACATATTTGTAGAAGTTAAATTAGATTTAATCCCTTTCAGTTTCTTTTCTTATCTTGAAATCCATTTTGGCACTACTCCTTCTCCAATTTCGATCATAACGAATGCATATCCTCAGAACCCCCAAGGAGAGTGGAACTAGATAGTTTAGTTTAACCGTTAACCATTAAGCTTTCTAATTCTTAGATTAAGAAGTGGAATAGTTGAGTAATAGGAAGTTTAATTTCTTAGAATAGTATTGTTTACATCTTTAGTTTTCAGCATTTGTTTATAGAGTAGAGTAGTATAGGTTGATACTGCTCTAGTTTAATACTCTGTTTCGGTTTAATGACCTTAATAGTTGAATTTCTAGGAGTTTGACTCAGTTTTTCATTTTGAAATATCTTTTGATATTTTCTTTGTTAAAATATTTCCACGACACCCTAGGAACCCCTCTACATTCACATATATTTTGTGTCAACTCTAAGTTTACCAACCTAGGTCAATAATTGAATATTTGGTGAATTAATTAAGACATTATAACAACCAACATTTTTGGTGCCATTGCCAGGGAGTTGTTCTGTAAGGTAGAATAGATAGAATTTACTTATGAAGTTTAGTAATAGGCTGGTGGCTGGGGAGCGGTAAGACGAGAGGTAAGAACCTGCGCATCTGTTATAACAGGCGCCCTCAAATCTAGCGGTTGCAGTACTAGTAGCATAGGTTTTCCTTCAGTTTAGTTTCTCATGAACAAACCTAGAGATTCTAAGGGTAGATACGTTAGAATGAGTTCTCAAAACCTTATTAAAATTCCTACTAACCTTTACGGGGGATGAAATACCCCAACCACTAACTCAACAGAAAGGTATCGGAGAACCCACATATGAAGTAGTTCTACTTGGAGACCTAAGGACTTTATAAGAGAAACCATAGACGATAAAGAAATCCTGGCGGGAAATCCTAAGGACCCCATTTTTGAAGAAGTCTAGGAGAGTCAGCCATTGGAAATCCTTAATCCTCCACTAGTGCAGAAACCGAACAATAGAACTTTCTCATTAGTAGGGGATCCTAACTTTCTTAATTTCATTGATCCTGCCCAGGTACAAGCTCTCTTTGGCAGCTCAACAGATAAGGTTATTTCACAAATTGAAACCTCCATAGTAGTACCTACCATCCCTATAGGACCTAAAAAGAGTACGGTTGATTGAAGGAAGATCTCCCCTAAAAAAGAATGTTGGGCCGACCCATTATCACCTCGAAAGGAGCCGCCTAGGTATACACTCTTTAGGAATCAAACCTACATGGAGAGATGTGGAGAGAATGAATATCATGACGAGGTTAGAAATGATGAAGAAGAAGGAGAAAATTGAACTGAGACTACCTTCGAGTTCCCTATTTTAGACACTGCACAAGATGTAAATATGAAGAACATCCCTCCTTCCTCCTTACCTACTTTTTATGGAAAAAGTAATGAAGACCCAGACACACTTTTGTTCGAGTTTGACATCCTCTGTAGAAGTTATAACTATCTACAAGATGCACACAAATTAAAAAAAATTCCTGCTACACTGAAAGACTCCACTTTAAGATGGTTCATGGGATTAGGAGAATATAGTATCAGGACTTGGGAAGATATGAAAAATAAATTCTTGTAGAAGTATCAAGAGTAATGCAAACCCACAGATTCTCGAAACGATATTTTTAAGATACAACAACTCGAAGACGAGATCTTGGAATATTATCTCGAAAGATTTATTTATACACTACATAAATCTAAACATAATGATCTTCGAGAAGATGTAGTATGAACACTCTTCCTTAAGGGAATCTCAGAAGACCTGGTAGAAAGCCTTAATCTCATGGCATCTGGCGATGTCTCTCACAAATATTTCGCACAAATTGGGAAGATGTATAGAAATTAATCTAGAAGTAGGGGGAAAGTTGGGAGGAATCTTCGAGAACCTTATAATAGGAATCTAAAAGGAAATACTCCTAGTTCAGGAGGAGTCACAAGGATAGAGTTAGGAAACCTATTGGAAAATTTCAAAACTGATATTTTAGGAGCAACGGGTTCCCAACTAGATCCGTTACAAGATAAGAAAAGATAAGAAGAGGAATGTGCAATGATGAGCATCTTCTATCCAAGATGCAGAACTAAAAATCCCCAACGGGAATGCCCATTAAATAACATCTCCGTGTGTCATATCTGTACGGAAGAGCATCCAACAGATGGTTTCCCATTGTTACCAGGGTTACAAGCCATATATAAAAGTGGGGACATTAGTGAAACTTTGAGGAGGCCTCCTTGGCAACCGATGGACCCCCCACCATATCAGAATTTGTCACCACAACCCCCACCTTATTACCAACCCTACCAACCACCTCAACAGTGGAACGCTACAAGTTGGCAGCATTGGCCACCCCAGTATCCTCCTCTTCCTCAATTTAATCAGCAACAATATTGGCCACAGGGGTGGAGGGGAAAATCCTACCCCCCATCACCGCCTGTCTCTACTCATCCTTATCCTCAACATTCAGCCAATACCCAGCCATTGTTATCAGGATTTGTGCCTCCAGTCCCCCTTATTGCACAACAACCTCATCATTTCCAAAATACAAACCCTCCACGACCTACATTATTACATGCACAACCGATACCTAATGAAAATAACAAGCCAACTCAAGCTCTTAATAGCATTGAGTTGCAAAATCTTCCATCCTACGTTATTTCGACTGTACCTATACATGAGATACAATTACGATATGTAATAGTTGTGAATGGAAAACCCAAGTCATCAGTTGTCATTCGTGAGGAAAATGAAGAAGTAGAAGACCCTAATGAAGTCATGAATGATACTATTCTGCAAGATGTGCCAAATATTTCAGTGCATACCCATCCGCTGCAAGAACCCATTTAGGAACAAAGGATTCCTCCATTTTCGTAAGGATTAGCAATATAAAAACCTGTAGTCCATCTTGAGTACGATATTTTTAATGAACTAAAGAATATCTATGTCAAAATTCCTCTAATACAGGATATTAAGGATATACCAATTTATAGCAAGGTAGTAAAGGAACTATGTATTAAATGTCCAGGAAAGAAACAAAATGACCCCCTCACAATTCATGTTATAAGAGATATGTTTGAGTGTATGACAGACTAGTCTCAGATTGCAAAATATACGAATCCAGGGGCCCCAGTAGTAACTGTTATTGTAAATAATACCGCCATAGATAATACACTTATTGATTTAGGATATGCCATTAGTATGATGACCACTGCAGTCTTAGAAGCTTTACAGTTGGGACAATTTCTTCGACCAACCCCCTTAATTTTGGAACTAGCAGACCGTACTATGGTAAAACCTGTTGGAGTTCTAGATGACATTGTTGTATCAGTAGCCTCATGGGAATATCCAGTTGATTTCATGGTAGTTGAATCAAAATACCCTTCTAAAGGGAATCTTATTATACTAGAAAGACCATGGTTGGCTATCGCCAATGCTTTCATAGGATGTAGGGATGGGGAAATGACCATTTCTAATGGGTTGTCCACACAAAAACTGGCTTTATACCCCACATCACAACCAATAATTGAAACTTTGTGGTGGTTAGATTGCCCCTTTAGGGATGCAAATATTGAAGATCTCTTCTTTCCTAGAGACTACTCCTGGGCACTTCAGGACCAAACTACTGAGAATATGTTAAGCTAATTTGTCTCTTCATCAACTTGTATAGATTTTCCTCAGTCTTTTGCTCAACTTGATCAAATTTTTGGGGATTATTTTCAGGAAAATATGTCCCCCTCAACATTCGTGAATACACCATGTGTCTTTGCAATTAAAGAGCATACAGGGTCTTATACCATGCCTTTGGAAAAGTCTTACACATAAATGTAGGGTTAATCGAGAGTCAACAAGAACAATTGCTTAAGGTCCTTAAAATCCAATCTGGAGCATTTGCATGGGAATATACTGACATGAAAGGTATGCACATTGAAACTTGTATTTACCATATTTACATGGATGCCAGTATATCCCCTATAAGGAAACCTCAGAGTAGGATGAATCCTGCTTTGAAAGATATAGTGAAAGAGGAGTTACAAAAACTTCTCAATGATGGTTTCATCTATCCTATTTCCGCAGTAAATGGGTGTCTCCTCTAGTGGTAGTCCCAAATAAAGTCACAGGGAAATGGCATATTTGTGTTGATTTTAGAGAGTTGAATAAGGCCACTCTTAAAGACTACTTCCCTTTACCCTTTATTGATAAAGTGCTAGATACTCTGTCAATATTTTTCCTTTCTTGACGGGTATAGTGGATACAATCAAATTTTAATTGCACATGAGGATCAAGATAAGACCACTTTTACATGCCCTTGGGGAACATACGCCTATAGAGTTTTTCCATTTGGCTTATGTAACGAACCTACCACTTTTCAGCAAGCACTCTTAGGGATTTTTGCTGATCTCATACATGACTGTGTAGAGGTGTACATGGATGATTTTACAGCCTACGGTAATACCTTTCAAGAGGCCCTTGATAAGCTTGAGAAGGTCTTGATTCGATGTCAAGAAACAAACCTAGCCCTTAGTCATGAAAATGTAAAATGTTATTAACAGAAGGTATAGTCTTGGGGAATCATGTTTCTTCCCAAGGAATCAAGGTAGACCCTGCTAAAATAAAAGTAATTGCTGGTCTTCCCTCTCCTAAAAACTCAAAAAGAGGTAAGGATATTTCTTGTCCATGCAAGCTATTATCACCGTTTTATTGAAAATTTCACTAAAATAGCTGCACCAATGTTTAAGTTGCTTACAAAGGATGTAGAATTCCAATGGACTAAATCTTGTCAAAGTGCTTTTGAATTCTTAAAAGCTAAATTATCAGTGGCACCAATACTTAGGGGTCCCGACTAGTCCCTTCCTTTTAATATATCAACTGATGCTTCTGATACGACCATAGGAGGAGTCCTAGGCCAAAAAGAGGGTCAAGCATCTTATGCCATTTACTTTGTTAGCAAGAAATTAGCTCCCGCCGAAATGAATTACACTATCACTGAAAAACAATTCCTGGCGATAGTCTATGCCATTAATGAATGTCGTCATTATATTACATGATATGAAGTTTTCGTGCATAAAAACCATTCTTCCATCATATTTTTGATGAATAAAACAATTACCAATGGTAGAGTGACCCGGTGGCTTCTTCTATTACAAGAATTTAATATCATTGTCGTCGATCGACCTGGTAGAGAAAATTTGGTAGCAGATTTCCTCTCTCGTATTCAACATGATGATGGTGCTAAACATGTTGATGATACTTTTCCTGATGAAAATTTATTTTCTTTGTATGTCCAAACCCCTTGGTTTGCAGACATTGCCAAGGATTTAGCAACTGGGAAATTACCAAACCACCTATCCCCACATGAGAAACGCCGCATTATAGTCCAGAGCTCTAACTATTACTGGGTTGATAATGACCTCTTTTGCACCGGTCCAGATGTCATTATTAGACGACGTGTACGAGAGGACGAGATGACAGAAATCCTCCGTGCATGCCATGATGGTCCATGTGGGGGACACTTTTCTGACAAGCGGATGACATACACAGTATTGCATTCTGGTTATTACTGGCCAAATTTTTTAAGGATGCTGCCAGATATGTTAAAGGATGTGATAGTTTCCAAAGAATGGGTAGACCTACGTCATCTGACGAGATGCCTTTACAGCCTCAGGTCATGATTGAACCTTTTGGGAAGTGGGCTCTTGATTTTGTAGGACCAATTTCTCCCATGTCCCGTAAGAAGAAATATATCCTGGTTTGCACAGACTACGTTACCAAATGGGTAGA
This sequence comes from Pseudotsuga menziesii, assembly GCA_001517045.1. Taxonomy (NCBI): domain Eukaryota; kingdom Viridiplantae; phylum Streptophyta; class Pinopsida; order Pinales; family Pinaceae; genus Pseudotsuga; species Pseudotsuga menziesii. The sequence continues at coordinate 254,611 of LPNX010923751.1, read as the reverse complement.
AGCTAAAGCTTTGTTTAGGGCCACAAAGAAATATGTGGTAGAATTTATATATGAAGAAACATTCACTCGATTTGGGGTGCCAAGAGAAATCATCACTGAACAAGGCTCACAATTCACCTCTAAATTAATGAAAGAGCTCACCACGAAATATAGTATATGACATTGTAAATCCTCACCTTACCATTCACAAGCTAATGTCTAGGTAGAATCAACCAATAAGGTATAGGAAGTTATCTTAACTAAAACTATTCAGCTACATCATAATGATTGGGCAGATAGACTCCCATATGCCTTGTGGGCCTATAGGATAACATGGAGAAAAAATACTAGACATACCCCTTATGAGTTAGTATATGGAAATAAATTCCTTTTACCTATCGAGTTCCAAGTTAAAACATTTCGCACGACCGCACAGTTAGGTATGGATTTGGACGAGGCACATAAACAACTAGTTTTACAGATTAATGAGTTACATGAAATTAGATAGGATGCACTCCAAAGAACAATGTTAATACAAAAACAACGAAAGAAATGGCATGATAAACGTATTAAGAAAAAGCAATTTGATACTGGGGATTGCGCATTACTATTCGTCTCAAGGTACACAAATTTTATAGGAAAATTAACTACCCGTTGGATGGGCCCATATGGAGTAGTTACAACTTTCGATAATGGGTCAGTAGAAATTAAGACAATAGATGGTTCACAAATTTACTTTGTATTAAATGGACATAGACTTAGACTTTACCACCAACCAATATCTAAACAGGATTTCGTACAAAATGTCTTGCAACAGAAGGAGATGGAATTGGTTGAAGAGGAAATTATTCCTCCTCCTCTTGATCCTTAAAGTTATTCTGGGTTGCCATTACTTGTATATATGTAAATATGTTTGTGTTCACCCAAATAAATAAGAGTCATTTCTAACAAATTAACTGCATTTATATAGAGGATTCATTCCCATGATCACCTGTTGCAGTCTTGTCAATTAAAATAGGAAGACTCTTTTCCTTTTTCTCATTTTTATGAATTCTTTTTGAATAAATATGAATCATCTAACAAGTGATTTTGTAGTTGATTACAAATACTTTATCTCTATAAGCAGCTCATGAGGTATTATCTGAAAAGGGAAGTGCAGAAAAAGACTCATAATGTATCTTAACTCTTTTTGGGTACTTTCAAAAATTGAAAATTTATAGTGAAAATTAAAAAATTCTCTGTATATCATTTTCTCTATGATTCGTTATGATTTATATATGGTATTTTGGTTCAGACATGTACATTTATGATTTATTGGAATGGTTGCTTGAAAGACCTACTTTAATCATCATGTTCTTCATATTTTCATCTTACACCTATGGACTACTAGTTCATCCTATACTTATTATCAAAACTTGTCTCTTAAGCATTTTTGTGGTAACCCGAGAGTAAGTGAAATTTCTGCTTATGGGGAACATTATTGATCTTTTATGAAGAAGATAGACTAAGAGGTCAAGGGAAAACTTTAAGTTATTCTCTTTTGACATGACCTACGATTTTGGCCATTATAAAAGTTACTTATAAGGTTTACTCTAGAAAGTTGAATTATGTGTTTAGTAGGCTTAACACGCTCTAGTACCAATCAAATTCCATATATTTAAAATCATTATATGAGAAAAACCCGCCACGGTACTGAATAGGACTGCTGGCGGCGGGTCAATGCTAAGTAACATCTTAAAATAAGGGAGCTTGGTAAATGCAAGTAAATCCATTGGGTTACTAAACAAGCCTGCTGGCAGCAGGGCTATGCTTGCATGGTACCAAGATAAACCCGTCAGGGTACTGAACAGGCCTGCTAGCAGTGGGGCAATATCGGGTAAAAGAGATTTGGTTAATGCACCATTATGCACATGGTTCGTAAAAAATGGTTAAAAAAAACCAGAATATATTAATACATGTTTAGGCGAATTGTTTGTGATGTTATGAGAGAATGGCTATAAGTTGGGCTTGGACTCGACCATCTAATTCAACCAATACCTAGGATATGATTATCCTAGAAATGGGACCCATAGCTATAAAATTTCACAAACTCCACAGGGTAAACTCAAAATATTCTTGAGATGACAAAAAATCCTTACAATGAGGCATGTACGACTAGCTTTTCCTATGGCATTTTTCGAGTTATACTATCATTATTCGTTTGGTTTTCCTAAGCACTATTATTTTTCGGAGGAATGTACATATTTGAATCATTTCGATTTATTTGTTAGTCTTTATTTTTCTTGTAAAATAATACCAGCATGATAGAACTCTGTATTACACTATTTTGCAATTACTTAGTTTTCCTCGCATGGCTTGAGGACATGCCATATTTTTGGTTTTGGGGAGGAAGATTATACTGTCTTTATTTTTCTGACTATTCGTAATAAGTTTATTTATCTCTGACAAATGACAAGTGTTTTTCAGGATGATGCAAGTAGCAGGACTTGGTCCTAATCTTGGATGAATAATGAAGAACACAATTGAAGATTCAATAGAGTTGTTCCATATGATCCTCTTGTGGGTTGGCAGCCTACAAAAATTCACTACATGATTAGTAGCAACCTGATCCAGGGAAGCATATTTTTACAGAAAATCCATATGAAGGATCTTATGCAGGACCATATGAAGGGTTGAATGCTGGTTCGAATGGAATGCCAAATGATGATCTGAAGAAAAACTGTGATATTATAGAACTAATGGTTAAGTGTGTTATGGTGTTAGTTTAATTCTGTTTTTGGGAAAAAAGTTAAGTTAGTTGAGCTATACCCTTGATTATCAAGTCACATCTACATGCTTATAAGAGCATTATGAATTTATTAAGACTAATTTTGATCTATGATTTTGTACGATTTTGACATGATACGATCTTGTTTAAGCCCATATGGATGTGATATGACCTTAGGAACTTTTCAGTCATCATTATACTACCATCACACTTATCCTCTTATCTAATTCCATGCGTAAACCATCAAGTGATCAATCCTTGTGTTAATTCAAGTTATTATGGTTGTGAATGTGGTTTATGAAACCGTATTGATCAATATGTTCAATCTGTCCAAAGTTTTACTTTGGACATGGTTGAACTGATCAAAACCTTACGAACTCATCAATGCATGTGTCCTTTGACGACACACAATTCAAGATTCACCATGATGGCATGATCATCTAAACGTGCCAAGTGTCTACTATGATCGTTAAAATCGCTCATATAGAGCACGTTTTAAACTCACCTTCTTGCGATTTCCTTTCCATTATGTCGCCCTCACTTACCGTTGTCCCTACAGAGTCATCTTAGTCACCATCTTCCTATACCCTCTGCAATCCTTGCATCATTTCCTTTCTTTGAACAATGTCGAACTGTCTTGAGCCCGAGAATTATCATGATCTATTCCAGATGCCGCAGTTTCAAGAATGTAGGGAGATTTTATTCTGGGCTAGGTGGAACCCATTTCTTCACTTGTTACAGGGGTATGACGAAGAAATTTCGCTACTTTTTGCGATGGGTTTTGATGGTAAGTTGGATAGGATTGGTCATCTCATTTTCCAGGTAACTGAGGAGACTATCACCATCGCGACGAAGCTCCCAAGAGAAGGCACTCGCTGGCACAAACACTGGTTTCTCCCTCAGTCATCCCATATCTTCGCTCTCAAGCTAGAGTAGCCACATGTTGCAGGCGTCAAAGGATTCCATCGAGAATGGATTAAGCCCGAATACCTTAACCCTCTATTTTTCATCATCTGCCTTATCACTTGCGAGGGTAAGTTCCGTGTATTCAAAGCTTTCCATCTTCATTTACTGGCACATTTTGTTAATCGACAATTTTGGAAATTTCCATTTTATTTCCTAAAGAGCTTGGAGAAAATGTCAGGCAAAGTTAGGAAGAATACCATTAATCCTAGGGGCATTTTGTATCACCATATCTTGATCAAGCTTCTGATCTTGGATCAGCTCAAAACGAGGAATCAGACTTGGGATACTTTTGTGTTCAAATTCCTAAACCCTCACCTAAACATTCGAAAATGCCCTAGGCATCTCCGTAATCATGAATCTAGTCAAACCCCATCTGTAGAGAAGAAAATCCCCAACATCATGCACATCGATGAATATACAGAAGAGGCCAGTCCATCTACCCATTCTACCCCTGTTAATCCTGTGTCTGCTGAGTTTTTACCTTTTCCACGAATTCATACTAGGGATCAGAAGGCGAAGTTTTCCCAGTCCATTGTTCGTTCCATCGTCTAGACCACGGTTAAGCCCGATATTCAGACTGACCATCCAAACAGCATGGCCGAGGCTGATAGAACCGACCCATACTCACCCCTGTTCACATTGGCTAGTGTCTCAGCTGAATTGCTCAAATATACTGTTCGTGAGACTGTCTCTACACCTGTTTAAGGCATGAGTCTTGAAATACAAGTTCCCTCTGTCAACCTCGAGATACCATCCATGGAATAGAGTCCACCTACAGACCCCAAGCAATCGATAGAACCATCCACTCCTAATCAACCAACAATAAGCCAATTAACTCAAGAATTGGCATAGCCAGCGTGTCAGAATGAAGAATACGTTAAGTTAATCGAGGACCTTCGACAAGAGAATAAGGATTTGCGTTTCCAAATTAAGGCTATTGAAGACCTCAACAAGGCTATTAATTCGTCACATAACTCTTGACAAGAGAGGCATGCTGTTTTAAAATATCAGGCCAAGAAATTGAAGTTTAAATCCCTTGTTTCATCTGCTTAGTCGAAGGCAGCTGCTAACGCAGCTCAGCCTTCTTCCTGACTCATCTTTGTTTTTCTCAGTGGGACCTGAAATCTCTCTGGTTTGGGGGAATATTGATCCTAGTTTTGTTACTATTTTCGAATGATAAATTACTCTTTTGACATCTATTTTGTCACCTTTTTGACAATATTCTTGTCATACAGCTTATCATTCAGCCTCATGTACGAATACATTTGGGATTTATGCAAATTTTGGTTTATTCTTATTATTTCATGATTTTATTAACCAATTCGATGATATTTGGGAATTTGTTTGACATATGAAATTTTTTTACAGGTTATAATCTTTGTGCAAGCTGATATTGGAAACGCACCCACGCTAGATATGCGCAGATCGCATCCAACTCACCATTCAGCCCGCTGATCAAACCGCACATTGTTTGTTGGCATATTCTCGGATGTTAAAGTATAGAACGGTTTTCAGTTGCTCTGTTTCCCACGCTCACGATGACTGGAAAATCCTCACTCTAGAAGGCTTTCCATCCTACCTTCTCAGTTTGACACCATGAATTATGCCCATGTCAGCAAGAAACAATATGCTGCAGCCCGCGTTAGTAGAACTGCCGCGCGAAAGAGCAGGAGAATGACTATGTGTTGGCACATGATCGGTTGTTTGTAATAATGGTTGACTATTTTAGGAGCAGTCGACCATTGACAGGGTCCATTGACAGGGTCGACCTGCTCATCCTTGTAAACACTATATATACCTGCCTCCAAAGTAGAGCATAGTTAGCTAGCATGTTAATCAGTTGACGTTAGGAGAGAAACTCTATAATAATATTCTGAATTTTATTATAAATCTTATTTTTGCTGTTCATCTATGCTCCTGTCTCTGTGAGTGGTTGAAGCCCAACCCTAATTGCTGAGAGGGCCCCTCAACAACCAACGGTTTCCATTTCTGTGTGTATTTTCATCATTCCTTTCTTGCAATTAGTATAGTTTCATTTCCAGTTTGTTTATGTAATTAAGTTTTGTGTAATCACTTATTCTATTATTTCATATAGCATGTGTTTTATTATGAGTGTTGCTTTGCAATCGATATAGTTTCATTTCCAACATTACATAACCGGTTGCGTGCATAGTTAGTTTCCTTTCCAGTCGTTTTACAATTTGATTGTTCAATTTTATATCGATAGTCACATAGATCTGAATTGCTTTATATCCTAGAATTAATTTACAACACGCTTAACTCTGATTATTTCTATTTTGTTATGAATTTATTTGGTTATATCTTAGTTTGTTTTATAGACAATAGTTTCTTTATAATCATGAATTAGTATAAGTCTTTTTGCTATTAGTTTGATAACTGAACAAGTTTATTTACTGCCCTTTATGCATCTTGTTTCCATATGCACAAAATCAGCTAATAATTATATCATTTAGGCCACTTTCCATTGTTTTCTGTAGACATACTATCATTCAGACTGCTTGTTCAGCCTTTCATTCAGACCATCCTTTCAGTCTGTTATCTAGTCTTTCATTCAGCCTTTGATGTTCCCATTTTGTTTTAAGCTCGTTTAAAGGTTCTGTTTCTTTGGATTTTGAATTTAGTTCTATTTTGGTAATTAGATAATGGTTATATTTACCATTAGAACCTTAGATTAGGTTGTTCAAAGTATTTATCAAGTTCCATCCTTACCTTTCACCTCTTCTTACCTTAGTATGATTTGAATTATGCTCTAAGTTTGTTTCTTTGGTTTCTGATCTTCTCACTTATTACTGTTATAACGTTTGATAAGTATATCTCCAGTCTGGTTTACCTTTGTGTATATCTTTGTGTTTAGAGGAGCCTCTTTATTAAGTTTTCTACTTGTTTCTTAATCAAGTTTTCTTTATTAAGTTTTCTACTTGCTTCTTTCATTAAGTTTTTACTTGTTTATAAGTTATATTTTCCCTTACATCTGCTTCATATAAGAATTGTTTATTTATAAAAGTAATCATTAAAAAGAATCTTGTTTCTTAATAGATTAGTTGTTTATAACATCTTCCTTAGTTAAGAATCATTTGCTTATGGAATAAATCACCATGTTTACCATCACCTGTAATTGGACATTCCTTAGTTTGCACATATTTGTAGAAGTTAAATTAGATTTAATCCCATTCAGTTTCTTTACTTCTTTTAAAAGCCATTTTGACACTACTCCTCTAGTTCTGATCTTAATGAATGCATATCCTCAGAACCCCCAAGGCGAGTGGAACTAGATAGTTTAGCTTAACTGTTATGTACATTTGTTAGTTGCATGTATAGTTTAGTTGTTGAAGATCATAAAGTATATCAAGTTGTTGCAATCTTGTTTCTAACATTATAATGCCTTGTATAGTTAGTTTCTGAAATTGTTTATGAAGCTTTCTAATTCTTAGATTAAGAAGTGGATTAGTTGAGTAATAGGAAGTTTAATTTCTTATAATAGTATTGTTTACATCTTTACTTTTCAGTATTTGTTTATAGAGTATAGTAGTATAGGTTGATATTGCTCTAGTCTAATACTCTGTTCCGGTTTAATGACCTTAATAGTGGACTTTCTAGGAGTTTGACTCGGTTTTTCATTTTGAAAGATATTTCGATGTTTTCTTTGTTAAAATATTTTCACGACACCCTAGGAACCCCTCTACCTTCGCATATATTTTGTGTCAACTCTAAGTTTACCAACCTAGGTCGATAATTGAATATTTGGCGAATTAATTAAGACATTATAACAACCAAAATATGTGCCTCCTACTATATAATATGAGATTTGTGAAGTTCAACAAGGAGGACGTCCCAACTCGAAGCCAAATTATTGAAAAATCCAAAATTTGTAAGAGATTTCCACCATTGTGTTCAAAGTGTATTCTCTTCAGGCTTTGCAACCAGATCTAGTATAGCCTTCCTTGCCCGTTGTATTATGTTCCTAGGGAGGAGAACATTCTTGTTGCAACCCATGATTGGCCCTCACAACCTTTGAGCACTGATAATTTTTTCCAACAAACCCTATTGGAACCTTTGTACTCCCTGCTCACTACCAAAGGAAATTGAAAGACAACTTACTTACCTATTTTTTCCAAAATCCCCTTTGGGATACGTGTCAGGTACTCACCACCACCCCTAAAATACCTGCCACACACTGTGATCATCGTAGCCCTTATGAGGTTCCCGTATATATGAACACTGTTGAAGCTCGGGTGGATCACAGATGATTCACAAACCTCATGGCTTATCTAAATATGCTCGATCCCACTAAATATCTTCTCCCAAGTGCAACATCAATTTTCACTAAATATCTTATAAAGATATATAATCATATTTTATTCAGAATATGCTCATTAGTTGACATAATTGAATTGAATGTGAATACCTATCAATGCTATGAACCTTCAACATAGCAGCATGGAGCTTCACTGAATGTAAGAATATCCTGTCACACAGTATTCAATAACGTGTGGTTGTTGTAATAAATTGATATCCACAGAGTACTGTAACACAATACTCTGTAAATTCAAATTCAGTAATGTCATCGTTGTAATAGTCCATAACCAATCAGCCAACTGTGTGCAATCCATACAAGTCATACGTATTTATTTTATAAATATTTATGTTGTTACTTGTTTATGTTTGAGTTTACTCATTGTTTTGTTATACAGATAGGTGTTTATATTTTAGAATTTGGGGGGAATTAGCCTGTATGCTTTTCCTATATTGCACATGGATTGATTTTATGGTTGTGGTTCCAAATTTATAAAAAAAAATATAAAAAATAATTGATGTTATACTATATTCCAACACGAGAATCAAGGTATGGCCATATTACACAATCCACACATATATTACAAAGAGGCTCAACAAGAACAAACATGTCACTTACAAGATTTGGAAGTGGGTGGGGAGGGTAACAATCATTCCTCCCAACCACCCAAGCTACAACCAATAGACATAATAATTTAGTTCTTATATTTGTGCATTTCCTCCATCCCAATCACCAAAAAACAATAATTACAAAAACAAACAATAATTACTAGTTAATTTTAATAGCATTTCTCCATTACACAATCCCATATATGCTTTTCCATCAAAATAACCAACTAACCAATCTTCAATCTTTTAATAGACTCGATAGAAAACCAACTTACCAATCCTTTGATAGACTTAGCACATAAATATTGCAGCAGTAAGATAAAATCTAGACCATTTGCACCTAAAATCCAGCAAGTTTTCTGGCCAAAATCTGGCGGAAATTGTTCAAAGGGTAGTTTTCAGTGATTGGAATTGCATAATCTGGGTGCCCCAAGGTTAATCGAGGGTCTTGAATCCATTTCTGCAATAAAAATTGCAATTTTAACACTAAAAATCTCATTTTCAACAACAAATCGTGTTCCTGGATTCCGACCAAACTTGCCTGAAAAAGTCCAAATAGGATTAGCCAACTCCTTGCTTACGAGGTAGATATTCTAAGAAATGTGTTACACAAAAGTTGCGCGTTAGTTTGTCTTATACAAATGTTCATAAATGTATATGTAACATTAAGGGAAGATGTTATTTCATTGTAAGTTAATTTTTAAAAATTGCTTACTAATTTAAAGAGATAAGTTTTAATTAGTGCTTGTTTGTTGGTAACAAAGTTTGTTTTAATTAATGCTTGTTTGTTGGTAACAAAGTTAAAGTTACCTTCTAAGTGTGGGAAATTTTAACGAACAAAGTTTAGTCAAAGATTTGTTTATTTTACTATGAGTTAGAAAATTTAGAAATATATAATGATGTAAGGGGTATATATATGGGAAGGCTAATTAATAATCATATTGACATTATAACTATCTTTTAACAATTAATTTTTTATATCAAAAATCTTTGTTGTAAAACCTATTTTAAGATGCATATTTTTATGCGTTTTTAAAGCATGTGAAAGGGGAATCATGGAGTATTTCTAGTGAGAGATTTTTTAAGCAACAAGCATATTGACATTGCAACCAATCAACCATTATGTTAGTAAGAGGCACCACTCCCTTGTGATTGTCCTGATTAGCATTAGGATCATGCTAACTTCTCTCGTTTTGTAACATGGGTTTAATGTGATCTAACTATGAGATTAAGTGGATGGATATCCCACCATTTTGTCAAGGGTTTTGTTTATAATAAATGTGTTGTAGTCTTTTCAAGTTTCCAGAATAAGGGGGGGTCCAAGGGGCACAAGGGGCTAGTGCCCCCAAAAGAAATTTTTTTGGTCCATTTCTGATCCATTTTAAGTTGTTTTCGGCCCATGGTTTTGTGGCCCATTGTAAACTAATTTCTATCAAGGAATTGGGGTTGCAATTTAATATGAGTTAATGGATTAGGGCTTTGGATGCTATAATATTGTATTGTAAACAAAATATATAATACAATGAGATAGAGAGTGGAGAAACTCTCACGAATACTAGTTTTCTTGATTTTGGGTTTCTAAGTTAAATCTTTGTGTAATGTGTATGTGAATCATATTTGTTAATTATTGTGTTTTAGAATTCGTTGATACTGTTTTTTCCTTACACATGTTTATCAAAGTTGTTCATTTTGTATTAGAGCCAAGTTATTAACTTTAAGGGGACGCCTTTGTTGCCAGGGTTTAGTTGATCCTAAGAAAATCAAGGGTATATTGGGTGTGCGATAAACTTGTGTTGGAGTCGGAGCTTTGAGAAATGAATATGATCCAGATCGGTATAGGTGGCCACCCACCTATTCCACTGGCTCAAAACAGTTTTCCAATTTCGCAAATTTTCTAGTCATTTTTCTACAGTTTTCGGGTCTTGAACTTCTGGGGCTGTTTTGAGGCCCAAAATGACGTTTTTTGGGTTTGTAGCGACCCATATGAAAGCCATATCCTTGGGTCTAGGTATGATCCATTATATTAATCCTTAGATAGACATTTCCAACTATCTACCGAGCACCCAAAATGAAGATCGTATGCAAAAGCTATGACTCCAGGAAGTTGACTGTTCAACTACCACTTTGGGGTCAATTTTTTTATGACGGTTCATCTCCTAAGGTTAATTTTTTTGATGTTTAGGGTTCTTTCCATCATTATTATAATAAATAGGCCATTTCAACCTCGTTTTATATTCATCTTTTCATGAATGAACGTAGCCACCATATTCCTTCTCAGAGATATAACTACCACCATTCTAGCTGCTTTTATTTTACAGTTTGTTATGTTTCATTCATTTAAAAGAATCTGATTTTACTGTATCACTATGTTTCTTGCAATATAGTTGTGCCTGTGAATATATATATGCTTTTTCAATTCATTCTCACATAAATCTGGATCAGTGGTATCATAATAATTCGCTCTTGTGGTTTCTCAGTGCATGTCCCTGACTAGATCTAGATATAGAGAGTTGGGTCTCAATCTAGTTGAGCTTGGGGAAAACCACTTTAGTCGGCCCAAGCATCCTCACATAGTAGGAGAAGAAAATAGAGATGAAAGAGCATGAGACCATGTTGAGTTGTTGCTCGAGGAATCCCTTGCGCGATAGAGGAACTAGATGATGGATAGTTTCTCCCAAATCATTCAACAAATTCCAGTGGCAGTGGATGCACCTTTAATGAGCAGTTGTTTCATACGTGTGAATCCCTTTAAGGTACAAGTTAACTTTGACATCCCCTTATTTGAAGGCAAGATATATGTAGATGCTTTGGATAAAATGTTAATCCTGTTAGAGGGTTACTTATCTGTTCAATTTTTTTTCGAGAGCGAAAAGATAACTTTTGCACTTTTTAAATCCCTCCCCCATATCAAAGATTGGTGGGATGGGTAGAAGGAGAGGCGGTGAAGGATGAGTCTAAGATATTCAAGACAAAACCTACTTGGGAGGATTTTGTTGATGTTGTTAAGGAGGAATTCTACCATGTTGGAAACTATGATGACTAGTACACCTGGTGGATGACCTTGCACCAAGAAAGAGACCATACAGTCTCAAAGTGTACCAACATATTCCATACCCTATGCTCAACTATAGGTATTAAAGACTCTAAATGACACTTGGTCCTGAAGTACCGTAGAGGCCTTCATAGGTACATTTAGATAATGACGTATTTCTTGGACATACTTGGAGCTACTTATCTGTACACTGTTAAGATTGAGAAAAATTTTAAGCAGAAGAAATGAGATTTTGGGCTTGCAAATCAACAATGGTAAAAGCTTGGAAAAGGAAACCTCAACTCACAAAGTAAAGGACAAAACAAGTACGAAGAAAATCCTAACAACTAGCCCAAGGCGCAAGCATATAAGGGCAACAAGAAATCAAATAAGGACACCGACAAGTGGTACGAGTTCCACAAAATCCCCTAGAACAACATTGATGAATGCTTCTCAAAACAATTATTGTTGGGTGAGACGAAATCCTCGGAGCCGGAATCTGGCTCAGACTCTGATTCAAAACAAGAAAAGGAGAAGCGGGTCATTGATGCAGAACCTAGTGCCACCATTGCAATAGGAAAGATCCAACCAAAAGAATTAAAGGATCTAGAGGAAGGGGAGCGCCTTTTCCATTCAAAACTATGGATGCAGGCGAATTCACTACATTTCATTGTTAACAATGGTAGCCAGAAGAACTTCATATCAGTCGAGGTCATCAAAATACTGAAGCTATCGACAGTTCCACACCCCAAACCATATACTATCAACTGGATAAGCCAGGGTTGAGACATCCACGTCATTCAATAATGTCACCTATCCTACTGAATCAAGCCCTTCAAAGATGAGGTAATGTGTGATGTTTCCACGAAGTTTGTGATGTTATTTTAGGGAAAACACATATGCGGACACATCATGTTATGTATGAGTCTAGACCTTGTAGTGCCATTATTCATTTTGGAAAAAACCTTTATAGGATACCAGAGACAATTCCCACTACTATAGTGTCTCTCATTGCAGCTAAGTAGTGCAGGAAGGTAATATCATAGACAAGGAGATTCGTCCTAATTATGATTCATTCTGAAGGGGAATGAAATATCATAGGCACAACCACCAACTTTACATAGGGTCTCTCCATACAACAAAGTAGGTGGATAAGATAGTGGAAGCGTACAGAGATATCTTCACCACACCTACTGGGGTGATATTAGATTCCCAAGTTAAGCATTCAATTTATTTCGTCCCCAGGGAGCCTTTATTGAATGAGTCAATATACATGCATTCCCTCATGGAGAAAGAAGAAATAAAGCACCAGATTTCAAGAATTAATCCAAAAGGGGAATATTCAACCCATCTCCTCACCTTATGGGAGACCAATTGTGTTGGTACAGAAGAAATATGGGACATTGTGACTCTCTATTGACTACTAATCTCTAAACTAGATCATAGTCCATAATCAATATCCCATTCCCTAGATCAATAACCTTCTTGACCAGCTCAAGGGTGCCAAATATTTCAGCAAAATTAATCTGATGTATGTTTATCATCAAGTGCCAATTGAGCAAACCGATGTTTGCAAGACTGCCTTCAAATATTGAGAAGGCCTTTTTGAGTGGTTGGCCATGCCTTTCATCTTGAATAATTCTCCAACAAACTTCATGAGGATGATGGAGGATATTCTCCGACCATTCACCAATTCTTTTGTGGTCGTATATCTAGAGGATATCCTCATCTACAACAAATTATGGGCATAATATTTGCAACATATCCACCGAGTCCTGAACACCTTGCGATAGCACAAGTTATAATCCATTCTAGAGAAGTGATCATTTGGCACGTAGAGGGTTCAATATCTAGGATACATCATGGATGAACATGGTGTGCATGTGGATCTGACCAAGATTCAATCCATTCGTGACTAGCTGATACCTACAACTCTCGCAGAGCTTCACAACTTCTTAGGCCTTTCCAACTTCTATCACATATTTGTGTTGGGATTATCTAAATTTGCTTGGTCTCTTATCCAGGTGATGAAAGGGAGATCTAAGGCCAAGTTCATGTGGTCCAAGCCATAACAACAAACATTTGAGGAGCTAAAGCAATGCTTATGTTCGAATGCTATCCTTAACTTACCATATCTGCAATGGGCCTTTGAGATTGAGACAAATGCTTCAGACTATGTTGCTGGTGTTGAGATTACAACATCGAGAGTCATTCTCCAGTCTTGTAATATCAAGACAGTAGGCTTGTGTAGTCATACGAATATCATCATATGATTGAGGTGGTGATGTTGTAAAGTCTTGCGAGTAATATCAAGACAGTAGGCTTGTGTAGTCCTACGAATATCCTCATATGATTGAGGTGGACAGTAGGCGTGTGTAGTCCTACGAATATCCTCATATGATTGAGGTGGACAGTAGGATTGTGTAGTCCTACGAATATCCTCACGTTGTGAGGTGGTGTAATTTACTATGTAAAGTAGATATACTATGTGATGTATGGATAGTCATGGTCAACAAGTGCTACAAGTCTCCTTTAGGGATTAGCCATCCCTAGAGTGATTTACTTTAGCATATGACTATATGACCTGGGGAAATACATATGATCATAGGTCCAGAAACGATCTTATGAGTATGATATGATTAATTAATGAAAACACACATGGACCATGCAGAGATATTTAATATAAGCATAGACATAGAGAGAGAGAATTTGAATTGCAGTTATGGTAAACAAGTTCAGTTAATTAAGGGTTCATCTCCTTAATTTATGCAAATGGTTATTGGAAATAAACATTGATGGAGATGCACTAGTTCTGTTCAGTTACTGTTACATTCAGTTCTGTTCAGTTACACTTATAAGTTCTGTTCAGTTACATTCAATTTTTTTCAGTTACATTCAGTTTTGTTCAGTTACATTCAGTTAAACTTAGTTACATTCAGTTCAACTCACTTACATTCAGTTCAACTCAGTTAGAGTTAGTGGATTAATGTAAGGCACATATCTTCATGTGGAAGATAATTATGGAGTGCCAGCTTGACACTAGATCAGTATGGGGTGCATGATTAAAGATGGATCAATGTTCTAAGTATTAACAAGTTCTTGCTACATGCAACCATTATATTTTTGTTGTTAAACCTAATTTGACTTGTTATTAAAGTGACATGCACTTGGCAAGTTAGATACAGTGTTCCATTTGATCTCCTCTCTCTAGTGCTCTCAGTGAAAGCAATATGCTATTGTGTTGTAATCATTCTATGCTACTAATATATCATACTTGAAGATCGTTTGCTGGGTTTTTGATCCTCCGAATCAATGGAAGGTTTTCCCAGAATATATCCTATGTTCTATGGTTTGATTTATATCTTTGAATTATTGATGTGATTTATATGCACTGTTTTTACGGATTAAAGTTTTAAAGTTTAAGTTTCTTCATATTTTTCTCAATCACTAACATGGTATTAGAGCAAGGGTGTGAATAAGCTTAGTTTTGTGCAAACACTCTAAGCCTCCGCAGATCTTGAAGCATTGAGAAAGAGCGTGAAGCAATGGCTTCTATATCCATTGGACTAGAAGATAGACTCAAAGGAACATCCAACTTCAATACATGGAAGGTGAGGGTGTTCAATATTCTAGAAGAGCATGATCTAGACTCTTTTGTGACCTCTGTGATTGAAGAGACCACTACAAATGCAGGAAGGAAAAATTACAAAAAGAATCAAGCAAAGGAAAAGCAGATCATATATGACTCCGTGAAGGACAATCTCATGTCGGTGATCACTCCATTGAAGACATCAAAGGAGTGTTTTGACACACTCACGAATCTCTATGAGAAGAAGGATCCTACTCAAAAGAGGGCTTTGAAGAACAAGTTGCGCGGCATGAAGATGGAGAAGGATGAGACCGTGGCATATTTCTTCACAAAGATTTCACAAGTGAAGGATCAACTAGCAAGCATTGATGTGGAGACATATGAGGATGATCTTCTTGAAACCACCATTGATGGGATCGTTGCCTCATGGGAGACCTTTCTTGCTGTAGTAAATGGAAGAGAAGAGAAGCCCAATTTCGAAAGACTTTGGCATGACTGCATTTAAGAAGAAGGGTGCAACCTAGAACAAAACAGTGCACACTAAAGAAGAGAATCTAGCTCTCATGGCTAGGACTAAGAAAGGGAGGAAGCCTTTCGCTCCCAAGAAATAATTTCATTCAAAGAATAAAGAGATTACAAATAAATTTGAAACATCAAAGTTTAAATTCTACTACCGTGGAAAGAAAGGTCACTTTGCGAGAGAATGCAATAAAAGGAAGAAGGATGAAGGAAATTTTCATGCCTCCACTGTAGTAGAAGAAACTTCGCACAATATTACACCCAAAGAGAAAGAGACTAGAAGAGAGTATTATCTTGTCTTTGCTTTGTCTGGATCCATCATCACAAGAGAAGATACATGGGTGATCGACATTGGTGCTTCCAAGCACATGTTAGGGTACAAGGGTGCACTCTCCAATCTAAAGGAGAAACAATTTTGATACATGGTAGAATTGGGAGACAATTCTACATATCCAATCCTAGGAGTTGGATCCACATCATTCCAGTTAAATTCAGGAGACATGCTACATATGGATGACATTTTTTATGTTCCTGGATTGAAGAAAAATCTACTTTCCGTTTTCGTCCTTGAAGATAAAGGCTTCCGTGTGATCTTCATGGAGAATCAAGTATACTTATGGTTGAAGAAGGAGGGCTCTACAAGGTCCCAGGAAAGATTATTTCAGCCACGGTACATCATACTATCAGTCCATGCGAGCTTTGGTATAGGAGACTCAGACATCTCCACTTCATATCACTTCCTAGTTTACATCGAATGGTGAAAGGTACGGGATTCGTGACTGTTTGGTTAGGTTTGGGAGGATATTGGTCAACCTAGGGGGGTTTAAGGGTAAAATCCTATCCCGACACTTGTATGCATTCACATGGCCTCCAAAGGCTCACGGAGTTTTCCCAATGTACTATAAATATGTATCATACATATCTACAAGGTGTGCTATAATATAATTGTTATATATTGGCACCATTCACATGTGATATTCCAACTATTTTCAGTATCTTTGTTGTTTTCTTGCACATTTTGTCAAATACTTTGATTGTGAATATTGATCTAGCTCCTAGATCTCACTGAGAAGCAATTCCCATAATGTCGTATTAGGAGCTATCGCTAGAAAAAAAACAACATGAAACACAAAATGAATAGGAACAAAGAGAACCTTCACACAAGAAACTGAAGGCTAATAAGGAATCCAATACCTCTCATATGGATGATGAGGAAGTCGCAGCTATAGAAGAATGCCTCCAATAAGATTCCCAGACAAGTTTGCATAACCTTGATAGAAAACATAATCAATTTATTAGTACTATCACAGACATGTTGAATGAACTGGGAAGAACAATTGAGGAAGTCAAAAATCGCAGTCGATCGTGCGTCGCAGGTACCATAGTCATAGGACACACCTGACCTGTCAGAAGCACAGGAACCCTAGAGACCCATAGGAGATCAACCCATCAGAATACAACTAAACAGAGACGTATTGGATCTAGAAGCCCCATATTCCAGCGAGGTTTATAGAACTATTGGCTAGATATTCTTAGATTTCTCAAATATGTGATTGAAGGATGTGCACGCGTTGCAAAAAGAAGCAGTTGTAGAGATTTGAGTAAGAGGAAATACCATCAACAAGCAGGTGAAACACTACGAAGAGGCTATCAGAAAAATCAAGGCAAATATTCAAAGGACCAAACAAGAAACAAGAAAAGAAGTAGCAAGAACACAAAAGCTCAAAAATGTCATAAATCTTGTTTGTTCGAATCTCGAAGATGTTAAAATGCCACAAGAAATGCCATCAAAAGACAAGGTCCTTAGGCGAGGAAATAAAGCGGATGACCTTATAAGAAAATTTACAAATATGAAAGAGCAAAGGAGACCGAGCACACCTCCAAAAGTGCTGGAGAGCAGAAGAGATGTAACAACTCAGGCTGCGAAGAGAATAGAAGAAACATAAAAAACATTTCCTAAGGCTGTAGACCAAGTCTCTCAGAATTTGGAATCCCTAATGGACGACGAGAAATCAAAGAGGATTGCAAGTGAGATGAATGCTTTTGAAGAAAATATAACATAGATAAGAAACAGGATGAAACAACTACCCTTGGCACATAAAATGGTTAAGGCAATAGAGATGCAGAATCTGCAACAACAAATGACTATGTTGCGCACACAACAACAACAACGTGAGGAAAATGTAGAAGAATTTCATACTGAAGCAGAGAGAGTTATAGGTATAATTCAGCCTGTACATCAGAAGGTGCATGAAGTAGTGAAATTAGTATAAAAATTCACGCCAGAACATGTTATTTCTGACCTGGTGGAGGACATGCAAAAAAAAGACGAAGAAGTGCACAAAGAGACAGAGAAAGTGGTGAAAATCATGGAGTAGTTTCATAACAAAATCAACGCAAGTTAGTCCATGGAGAAATAGATTCTCGTGTCTTAGGATGAGCCATAGGTGAGTGTTGGGGGCCTGTTGGGCCTAGGGACAGTAGGGAAGAATTAGTGCATAATTCTGCCTAAGTATAGAGAATAACATAAAGGAGAAGAGGAAGGAGATATGACCGATAAAGTAGCATATTAGAGAAGGGGAAGGAGGATGAGACATAATAAGTGAAAGAGAAGAAGAAGACAAGGAGAAGGTGTTGGAAGAGGAAGCTTCCCCATATGAGTAAGCCATGATGAAAGAATATAAGGTGACACAATATGGTATAACATAATATCAACAGAAGCAGGCGTGCAGATAAAGTAATGGTTGAAAAACGACAGTAAGGCATACTGCTGAGAAAGCGACAGGACTTAACGAGCGTGGGTATGAGCTCGAATGAAGCTAAAGGAAATCACACACATGAAGGCATCTTTGTAAGTCAGGCCGATAGTGCCTCCCGTTATGTGTTGCTAGAATAGGAAAGAGAACGTGTTGGCTAGATATAGTAAGTTAGTTGAGATAGTGACAAAAAAGGAGTCTGTAATGAGTCTGTATTGAGCTAGTATTGAGTCAGTAATAAGAAGGCATGGGATCAATATTGAGTCTGTAATAGGGATATAAAAGAAGGAACCCGAGCTATATATGGGTTAGATTTTATTTCTAGCTTCTAGAATACAGTTATAATTTTGGTAAGACACTTGAGCTAGACTATAAGTAGTTGCTCATGATCAGAAATTGGCGGACTGAGCTCTAGAGCTAGACTTAGTAAGCATTGATGGTTAATGGCTCTGGATTGCCGAATGCATCAAAGTGAAGGTTCTGCAATTGAGTGCACAGACAAGTAGGAGAGGTTGAGTTGATCCAGGTTGTGTGCAGATCACTAGTAAAAGTAGAGTAGAAAGAGAAAAGAGAGAAGATTGGAGAGCATGAGATGGAGGAAGAGTCTGTAAATATAGAAAGAAGATCTTAAGTAGAGTATGTAGCTTAGTGTATAGACAAAAGGTGCATATATTTCCTTATACAATATGAAAAGCACCTTGTGTTTTTCACATAGATGGGTTTCCACGTTATATTCTATGTATATATGTGATTGTTGACAGTAGCTTAGATATATGTGTGATTTTTGTAGTGAATGAATGATTGTAGATTTGTTTACCATTGCATTGATTTATGATGGCCTCATTGTATTAATGGATATGATTATGCTGCATGTCTACTATTTATTTACTTAAGTTGCATAAAGAAAGGTTGGATCACAACTTAATTGTTGAAGTACCATGCATAAAAGTAATCCACCTCCTCAGTCTTTGTTGTAAGCCTTGGCGTAGAGCCAAGGTACTAAAACACCCTCCCACACAACTGCGGAAACCTCGTTCTGGAAGTTACCCATAAAAAAAAGATATCTTGGGTGAGATGACATCTGTGTTGCAGGTGCTGTTGGCTGAGATCTGTTCTGTTGGATTGATATGTTGATATTTTTTGTGCTGAGCAGAAGGGACTGAACCTGGGTCCAGGGACAGAGAGAGGGAAAAATCCAACACTACTTCACCAAGGAAAGTGGCTCACCTAAAGTCAAGTTCAACAGAAGTTTCCCCATTTTATGGGGGAAATCAATGTAATGGAGACCATTGCTTCTCAAGGGAGGAGGACTGGTCCAGATGGATATAGGAGGCCACCCGCCTATTCCATTGTTTCAAAACAGTTTTCCAGTTTGGCAATTTTTCTTGTCATTTTCTATAGTTTTCGGGTCCTGAACTTTTGGGACAGTTTTGAGGCCCTAAATAATATTTTTTCGTTTTGCAGCAAACCAAAAATTTGTATGAGTTTGATCTGCTATTGTACTCAAATATATATTTCCAATGATCTACTGAGCGCCCCAAACAAAGATCGTATGTAAAATTTATAACCCAGGGAAGTTGATTGTTCAACTAACCACTTTGGGACTGCAACCTTTATGACAGTTCATATCCTAGGGTTAGGTTTTTGGATGTTTATGGTTATTTCCCTCATGCTTATAATAATTAGGACCTTTCAGAATCCTTTTGTATTCAACTTCTCTCTAATGAGCATAGCCGCCACATCTCTTCTCAGAGATATAGCTACCATCATTCTAACTGCTTTTATTTCACAGTTTTTTTTTCATTCATTTCATAGAATCTAAGTTTATTGTATCACTGTGTTTCTTGCAATATATCTACGCATGTGAATATATATATATATATATATATATATATATATATATTCTTTTACATTTCATTCTCACATGAATTCGGATAAGAATCTTATGCAAGGAAAATGACAAGTTTTTCAAGAATACAAATTGAGAAGTTTAATGACCATAGCTTCCAATTATGGAAGCTTATGATGGAATACCTTATTGTTGATAGAGATCAATGGATTGTCATGGATCCATGTACAAATCCCACAAGTATGTCAAAATAATATTAGGAAAATCTATAAATAAAAGTGAGAGGTCCGTTTTGATCTGCCTCTCACATTCAATGCTATTGAATGTTTTTTTAGAAGACACTACTAAGAAGATAAGTGTATTACCTTGTTATGTTCTTTTCCAGAATCTTGGGATAATCTAGTTGTAGCAATTTGTAATGTTACATAATCTACATTAAAGTTTGAGGATGTAGTTGTATCCTTGTTATCAGAGGAAACAAGGAGAAAATTAATGGAGGTTATGACGAAGGACATTTCACCTATGAGAGGGGCCCAAGAGAGAGAAATAGATCTTATGGGGGTAGATTTAAGTCCAAAGTTAGATCTAAATATCAAGGAAAATTTGAAAAATGTCGTAAATTTGGGCATTATAAGAAAAATTACAGATATAATAATGTTGATAAAGGTAAGGGATCTGATGATGCTTCTTCCACATAAAAAATCCTTCACAAATGAATGAGGTGATGTTTACTTAGCATCTACAGATACACATGGATATCATGATGTATGGTTGATCAAATCACATGCTTCATTTCATATGAATCCTCACAGGTAGCATTTTGTGAAATGAAAAGTACATATGAGGTGATGTTTTCCTAGGAGATGACTTGAAAACGAAAATCAAAAGATGTGGAAGGGTCAAGTTACTGCTTAAATATGGAAGGATTGCACTCTTCCTAGGGTTTTACGTATTCCATATATGGATAGAAACATGATATCTGTTGGGCCCAAAAATGGCCCCTTTTTGGCCACATTTACCTATCCCTTTTTGCCTTATATTACTCCATTATATACACCAAACATATGTTTTCCTTCACTTGATCCCTCAATTCATACAAGTATGGTTAATTATTGTCTTATCTTATTAATATTTATGATTGTTGTAATAAGGGCTCTATATCTTGAATTATGCTAACATATGGTGATTTTATAAAGATAATTCGAGATGTAAAGGATATAAGTGTAGCACGCTGAACGAGTTAAGAGAGAGATGAACATTCATTGCTAAGATGATTGCCACCTATTCCATCTCTGTACAAAGGTGGCTGCAATAGGCTTGGCTGCAACATCTTTGGATGCAATAGTGCGCAACTGCTCAAGGGTAGATGCAACTGATGGAGCATCTTCTATATTTATCATGATTGTTATTACTAGCTCGAGTAACAGCCTTCCTATATTTTCTGATTCTATCTTTCCACAGCTCTAACAACATATCGTAATTGGGGAAGCTTGAAGATCAAAGATCTTCATGGCTATCCGATATCAGTGGGTAGAAGTTATGATTGTGAATGTATAAATACTAGGAACTATTCCGAGCTAGGGGTTGGAAATTAATTGATTTTATTGTATAAGCTATGACATATACTGTAGCTTCAGTTTTATTATTTAATACAAAGAGCAGGATTGTTTTGATCTCGATGTTTAACATGTGTTAATTTCCAACGTCTTTATTCGAAGGCTGGGCCCACCTTCCTACAGAGATTGTTGAGTTAATTAGGTATTTATTTCCTCTGTTGTGGGGTGTAGATGTTACAGTAGATTTATTCTTTTCTAACAACTGCAACAGTAATGATTTATTGTGTGTGCCTTCAATCGATCAGTAATTGCATTCCCCGTGAGCTGTGGCAGAGTGGTGTGACAGTCTACTGTGTAGACTAATTTCCTTTATGCAGAATGTGTGCTAGCTGTAACAGCCGATCTCATCCTTAGTTTCTTTCAATTGATGTCTTTCTTGAGTCTTGTTAATTAAGTCCATTTGTATTTACAATTGTTGAAGCTCAATTTCTACATTTCTGAATTATAGATTAAGTTGGATTGAGATAGTTATAATGGATCTTCAGATGGCCTGGTAATTTAGGATTTAACTTGCTGCAAAAGCAAATCTCAATGTTTATTTTCTGAACCTCTCATTTCTAGATTAAGGATTGTAAGAAGGCATTTGTGATTCTGCATCCTTAAGAAGGTAAATTAGATTAAGTTGATCTTGGGATGAGTTGGGATGAACAGGACATTAGGATAATTCAATTACAATATTAGCTACTTAGTGTTTAAGCATATACAATGCACATTATCTTTAAAATAAAATACTTCCCTAGGTTGATAATTTATATTTAACACTATGTATGTTGGATTTAATTAACTTGCATATAGGGTGCCCAACATTTTGGCGTCGTTGCCGGGGAAAGATAATTATTAGACACCATAGTAGTTGTATCCAGTAGCTATATCTATTCATTTTTATTCACTTTTTAAGTTTGCATGTTTTGGGTTGCAGGAATATGAGAAGGGTACATCGTGACATTCCTATAAATGCCAGAACCCCACGGAATACTAAAATTGCAGGTGGTCGAGGTCGTGGACAAAATCTAGCATTGGGAAGAAGGACATTCATTGACGATCTGGTTGATAGGACCAATTCTTCTACTGGGGAACGCCATCAGGAAACACCTGTTAGAAGAAACCTAGTTACCCCTGGAGTGGCAGCATCACTTTCCACAGTGGAGAACACAGGAGAAGCTGCAACACCCTCAGGTATCCCTACGAAGGAAGACAGAGTTAGTACTGTGGGATCAACTGATCGAGATTTGATATATCACATTAACAGGAAGGTTGTGACAGAAGAGGAGTGGACACAGTTCCATAAAAAATTTAATGATCAGTGGAAGCACGAAGAGGATAAAGCAGAAGAAGACATGAACAACAAACATGATCCAGAAGATCATGAAGAAGCAATGGGTGAAAATCAGCATCACGAGGGTAAATCCCCACCTGAAGGGATGGTTGCTACACTCCAGTTCCCAATTCAACAGCCAAAGGGGATAGCCCCTATGAAAAATATATTTCCATCAGTGTTGCCTCATTTTTATGGAAAAGCAGCAGAGGATCCAGATGAATTTATTTTTGAATTTGACATCCTTTGTCGTAGCTATGACTACACCACCAATGCATAGAAGCTGAAACTTTTTCCCGCTACTTTGAAGGACAACGTGTAACGTTGGTTCATGAGCCTGGGTGGGGGAACTGTCACCACATGGGACCGGATGAAACAAGTGTTCCTAGAGAAATATCAGGAGTATTGCAATACCAAAAATAAGAGAGAAGAACTTTTTAAAATGGTACAAAGGGATGATGAAAGCCTGTAAGATTTTGTTGAAAAGATTTTATACAATGTGCAGAGAGCTAGACAGACTAATATGGGGTTAGATGTGCCCAAAATAATCCTACTTCGTGGGATTAGGGATGACTGCCTAGACATGTTGAACCTGTTAGCAAAGGCGGATATCTCAAAGGAGTCCTTTGAAAATATTGATGAACTATGAAAAAGGTATTCTAGGGGATCTTCCAGGAACAACAAATGGGACAAACATAATAAATTAGAATGAGATGTCTTCGATAGAACACAGAAGTCATCTAATGGAGGATCCACCCAGGAAGAAATAGGCAATCTCCTTGAAAATTTCAAGACAGAAATGATGAGCTCCATCTCCTTGAAAATAGATGTCCTGAGGGAAAAGTAGAAACAAGCAGTAGAAGATCTCACACTTGGTGTATTTTTCCCTAAATGTAGGAAGAACCATCCTCTGAAGGAGTGCCCACTCGAAAAAGTAGAAGTGTGTCAGCTTTGTGAGCTGAACCATGACACAAAAGAATGCCCTTCACTACCTGAAGTGAAGGTAGTTCTGTAGGCATCAACTCCAGATGTGGAGCCAACCTACTTTATTGCAAATAAAATGCCCTGGCAGCCTCGAAATCAAGGTATGAATCCAGACTCATTTCCATTTTCGAATAACATGAATAATTGGAATAATATGTAGCACATGAATACACAATTCCCTTCATCTTATTCCAACCATCAATGGTATCCCTCTCAACCTCCGATGCAAAATTTTAACTTTTGGAACTCTTGGACACAGCCACCAAACCAACAGAATTCTTGGTCTCCTGGATGGAGGAACTTCCATCCATGGAACCAGTTTCCCCATAAACAACCTCCTCAATATTTTCCACATCAAACATTTCCTCATCAACCGTACCCTCCTCAAGAATATCCTTAGCCTTATCAGCAGTATCAGCAGTCGTAGTTGCAACTCCCAAATAATGCTGTCCCCAATGTGCCTATATGACGACATCTACCTGCTCAACCTAACCCCAACCCAAACAATAAAGTAGTCCATCAATTTGAGAATTCCAACATGCCCTCTTACTCCATTACTCCAATTCCCTGTAATGACATCCGCTTACAATTAGGGATGGTAGTGGAGCCTTTGGTCATTGAGGATGTTCCATCCTTTGTGCCTTAAGAAAGGATGAACCAACAATACTTATCCAATATAGCGATCCCCATTATTGAGGATGCTGAAAATCCTACCAAGCTACAGGCTGAAACAAAAGAAGAAACATCTATCGACACATAGCCTACACAATTGGTTAGGGAACCACCATACCCTATAAAATTAATACTATCAAAGGCAGTGGGACAACCTCACTTTAACCTCTTAGGAGAGTTAAAAAACCTTTATGTCAAAATTCCACTCCTTTAGGCCCTTCATGATGTGCCTATCTACGCCAGAACCATTCGGGATATGTGCAGAAGGAAACCAGGAAGAAAACCCAGGGATCCTCCCACTGTTCATGTCATAGGGAAATTAACTGAATTAATAATGGGAAAAACCCTCTTGGCCAAATACGACGATCCCAGGAATCCCACTATCACTGTGTAGATTGGGAGCATGCAGATACCCAACGTACTGGTAGATTTAGGTGGAGCAATTAACGTCATGACCATTGAAACTATAAGGAAACTCGGGCTCACTAATCTCATGCCAACTCCTACCATTTTAGAACTTACAGATAGATCCACTATTGAACTTGAATGAATCCTAGACAACCTTGTTATCTCAGTTGATTAGTGGGAATATCCTGCTGACTTCTTAGTTTTACAACCCAAGTCGCAGCTAGGAGCTAGGGGGACACCCACTGATATTGGGAAGGACTTGGTTAGCTACAGTTAATGCTTGCATCAGCTGTTGGTCTGGGTCTATGACCATATCATATGGAACCAAGATTAAGAAACTCACTCTCTGTCCTCTAGCTCGGCCGAGTCTAGAAGCTGAAACTCTGTTATGGATGAAGCTGGAGGAAGATGAGGGCATTCAGCCATTATTAATGATAAGGAAGGCCTTGACTTTTAAAGATGAAACTGAAGACGATGCTATTGATAATTTCATCAATGAACCCACTTCTGTCAATAAGCACTTTTATTAGATCCTGATTGCTACTCTAGGTGAAGAAGAACAAGAAAATCTCATAGAGGAGACATTAGTCAGTGATACTCACATAGTTCCAGTGTTGAAAAATTAGAAAAGTGTTCCTGTCGAGATAGAGTCTAGAAAAACCTTGAATATCAATCCTAGTCTTGCTCTAGATGAACATGAATGCCTAATCACTCTCTTAAAAAAACATAAGGGCACATTTTCCTGGGAGTACACAAACATGAAGGGAATCCCTTCTAATCTGTGCACCCACCACATTTATATCAAAAGTGACTCCCGGCCTGTGTGCCAACCTCAACAAAGAATGAACCCCAATATTAGGGACATAGTGAAGGAAGAAATTAAAAAACTCTTGGAAGCAGGATTTATATATGCCATCTTAGACAACGAGTGGGTGTATCCACTCAAGATAGTACCCAAGAAGAATGGTAAATGGAGAGTCTGTGTGGACTATAGAGAGCTGAAAAAGGCAACATAGAAAGAGTGACTTTCCCCTGCCTTTCATCGATCAAGTACTTGACACCTTATATGGGAAGAAGTTTTTCTCCTTCCTGGAAGGGTTTAGTGGGTACAATCAAATCCATATTGCTCCTGAAGACCAGGATAAAACTACCTTCACCTGTCCCTGGGGAAATTTTGCATAGAGGGTGCTTCCCTTTGGCTTATTCAATGCACCAACCACATTTCAGAGAGCTGTGATTGACATCTTTTCAGAATTGGTTAATGATAGTATGGAAATTTTCATGGATGATTTTAATCCTTATGGAAAGGACTTTGAAGAAGCATTGCAAAATTTGGAAAAGGTTTTAACACGTTGCGAGCAGACCCAATTATCTTTGAGCACTGAAAAGTGCCATATGATGATGAGTGAAGGGGTAGTATTGGGGCATTTTATCTTTGTTGATGACATCCAGGTATATCCCTCTAAAATCAGGGTAATTAAAAATATACCCACTCCTGGAACTCAGAAATAAGTGTGTAGTTTCTTAGGGCATGCTGGTTATTACAAAAGATTTATAGAAAACTTTTCCAAACTTGCCTCTCCTTTGTTTTCTTTATTAATGAAGGATGTGCAATTTATTTGGAATGAGGAATGCCATAAAGTGTTTGTTAAACTTAAGGGGAAGTTGTCTACAAATCCCATCCTAAGGGGGCCCAATTGGGCCCTGCCTTTTCACATTTCTTCAGATGCATCTGATACTGCCATTGGAGCAGTTTTAGGACAACAAGATGGTCAAGCACATTATGCAATCTATTACATTAGCAAAAACTTAGCCCCTACTGAACTTAATTATACTGTTACCGAGAAGGATTTTTTAGCCAATGTTTACTCCATTAACAAATTTAGACACTACATCACTGGATATCCCACCTTTGTGCACACCGACCACTTAGCCATCAAGTATCTAAGGAATAAACCTGTTACAAATGCTCGGGTAACTAGATGGCTGTTATTATTACAAAAAATTGATATCACTATTATAGATAGACCTGGAAAAGAAAATGTTGTCACTGATTTCTTATCTCGTTTTACTAACAGTGATGATAATATGCCTATTGAGGACTCTTTTCCAGATGAACACTTATTTCCAGTTTTAGCTTATTCCCCTTGGTATGCAGATGTCGCTAACTACTTGGTTGCAGGGAAGCTTCTGACACATTTGTCAAAAAGAGAAAAGAGGAAAATCATTCAATAAAGTGCCAGGTATTGTTGGATAGGTGGTAATCTCTTCTACACAGGCCCTGATCTTGAGATCAGAAGATGAAATATTCCATATTCTGAAGGCTTTCCATGATGAGTCTTATGGGGGACATTTTGCAGATAGGAGGACTGGTCATAAGGTGTTGAGAATGGGCTACTATTGGCCGAGACTTTTCAGGGATGCAAAAAAATATTTTTAGTCTTGTGACAACTGCCAGAGGATGGGCCAACCTAACAGATTGGATAAAATGCCTCTTCAACCATAGTTGGTGGTTGAAAATTTTGACAGATGGGCCTTATATTTTGTTGGCCCTATCAACCCTCATTCCAGGCAGAAAGCCTACATCTTGGTTTGTATCGACTACATGAAAACATGGGTAGAAGCTGTGGCTTTGGAGAAAGCCAGTGACCAGGCTGAAATCTATTTCCTGTATGGTGAGATATTTACCCATTTTGGAGTACCCAAGGAAGTGGTTATAGATGGAGGACCTCAGTTTGTGCCGCATCAATTTGAAGCTTTGTTACGGGAGTACCATATTCAACATCGGATAGTTTCACCGTACCATCCCCAGGCCAATGGCCAAGTGGCAAGCACTAACAAAGTTATTGAAGCTATCCTTACCAAAATAGTTAGGAGCCATCGTAGAGACTAGGCTGATAGAATTTTGGAAGCATTGTGGGCATATCGTACCACTCGGCGCAATACTACATGTTTCTATTCGTATGAATTGGTGTATGGAAAAAGTGTTGTCTTCCCCATTGAATTTGAAATCAAGACCTTGAAGACAACTATGGAGGTAAAATTAGATGTGACTGAAGCCCATAGGATCAGATTGCATCAATTGAATGAACTTGATGAGAAATGTTTAGTTGCTGTGGATCAGACAGTATTAATTCAGCAACAGAGATCCAATTGGCATGATCGATTCATCAAAAAGAAAGTCTTCTGCGAAGGAGACTGGGAATTATTATATGATTGAAGATTCAAAATGGACTTCAAGGGTAAGTTACGCACAAGATGGTTGGGCCCATACCTAGTAGATAGAGTATTTGATAATGGTATAGTCCGCCTGGTTACCATTGGAGAGAATCGTGCACCATTATTTGCTAATGGTCACAGGATGTGACTGTACCATAAGCCCATTTCAAAGGATGCATTCAATTCATAGATTGTAGCTGATCCAGAATAGTTAGAACAAGGGAGGGAATCTTTCTCTACCCCTATCAATCTTTAGAGAATCGCTGTGATTCCTATATAAATTTTTGTACACACATAAATTGATATTATTATTATTATTTTTATTTTTCCTTTGCGCTTCATCTGTTTTTTTTTAAAGAATATGTGCAGGGATGTACCTGAGGAGAAATGGTCATGATTGGGCCTAACGACTAGGGGTGTCCTTTTGTAACTTCCTGCTTTAGAAGAAAACTCCTTAAAATAAATAGTGAACTGTCAGTCACAGCTGCGATTCATATACAAATTTCTTGTTTTTCTATTTACATGCAGCTACAACACCGTAAAAAACACTTTTTTTTCCCATTCTGCATAGCTGCAACACTATAAATATTTGTCTATTTTTCCATCTACCTACAACTGCAACACCGTAAAATAATGCCCTTTTTCTCGTTCCGTGCAGCTGCAACACCGTAAAATAACACCATTTTCCCCATTTCGTGTAGCTGTAACACCGTAAAACCTTGCTTATTTTTACGTTTATCTGCAGCTGCAACACCGTAACGTAATGCCTTTTTCCATCCCGTGAAGCTGCTACTCCGTTTCAATTTTTCCCATTTTTACCTTTTCTCACAATTGTGACTCCGTTTCAATTTTTCCTATTTTGACCTTTTTTGACAATTGCGACTCCTTTTCAATTTTGCCCATTTTTTACATTTTTCGGTGGCTGCGACTCCACCAAAACGGGCCGATTTTTCTCTGATTCATGGCTGCAACTCCACCAAACTGGTTTGGCTAGATTTCCTGCTGTCGGCAATTCCGACTTACTTCACAGCATTCATTATGTTTCCAGCAGGATTGACAAGATGGTTTTGGTCCGCTAGGAGAAAAGATCATGACAACGCGCCTGCAATAATGTCCAAATTTAAATGGCTGCACTTCACACGCTTTATTATCCTCAAGGGTCACAGTTCATAGCATATTTACGAAGGTATGGTTCTGATTATCTACTTGATTAAGCGTTAATTAGATTTGACAGAATTAATCATGCCTTCCTTTTTGCGCCCATTATTACACCCGCATACCGTTAACTGTCCACTTGTACGACTTAATGGCCATTTAAGCTTATCTGATAACCGCCACCTTTCCTAATTTGGGATAAATTTTCCAAACATTTCCATGCTCTTAACTTTCTGAATTTACCCAACTCCACTCTCAGCTGTTCACACATACTTTGTGCTTTAACCTCCATTGTCGGGACCTGCAATCTGTTGTGCTGATAAAGAATTCAGAAGTCAAACAAACATGGGTATCCTAGCTCGGCACAAACCTCCAAATACGTGAGAACTGAGAAGAAATGCTAAATTTTTTGCTATTTTTGAAGCTGCAGGATGGAATGAATTCTTCCAACGCCTGAATGGGTTCCATCGAGATACAACTCTACAATTTGCCTCAAATCTTACAGAAACCCACTTAGAGGTTAGGGGGTTACATATAGAAGTCTCTGAAGCCATAGTGGCTAAAGTCACTGGCCTTCCTCAAGTGGGAAGAGCCTAGTTTAGTTGAAGAACCCCCAATGTTGTTGCAGTATAGGATTTTCTGATAGAGGGGGAACAAATTCGTTAGTTAAGGAGAGGGATAGCATTACAATCACTGCCTTGGCCATGGGATCAAGTAGTAGTCTTCCTCAAAAAGTATATCACCTGTGAAGGTAGGTATCAGACTGTTTATTATTCTAAACTACCTCTATTGTCTTATCTACGCCGTAGGGCCTTACTGAATATTCCATTTTATGTATTTAAAGACCTACGCCATATGGCAGGGTTTGTCAGAACATACAAGCATCCAAACTCCTCCCTTAACCACCACAGCCTAATCAAATTAATAATCTTAAGGGCCTTAGCTCAAAGGAACCAAACTTGGGAGCATTTCACTAGTCAAATTCAAATAAACCAGGAACTCGACCTTTTTCCTGGCGTTCCAATAGAGGCAGAAGTAGAAGTACCTGTACTCCTGGGGGCTGTTCAAATCTAAGAGGAGCATGCAAATGTACAGTTGGGGGAAGATGAGGAGTAACATGAGTCCCTCCAATTTAGTTGGGGGGGGAGATGAGATTGGATTAGATGATTAGTCAGATGACCAAGTAGAGGAATTGGAGGAAAATGCAAGAGAAAACCCTGTGGAAAGATTAAATAATGTGGAAGCTCTGACAACAGAGGCTCAAGCTGGAGAAACATTGGATGCTACGACAGCTGAAGCCGAGGATGTTAGAGCCATGATAACAAAAGAGAATGCAGAGGTATTGACCATTGAATCTTCCCCTGAATGGGGTGGAACTCTGATTGAACAAGAAAAGGAGGATGTTGAGATAAAAGACATCCCTTCCACTTCAACTGCAAATCTAGAGATTCTTGCACCATGAAATAAAAAAAGTAGGTCAAAAGAGGAGGTGCAGGCATCACTACCAATAAGAAGAAAAATAACCATGTTGATTATAGCAGCTGAAGCAGCACGGGCAAGATGGGAAACCCTAGAAGCACAGATTGAATTCCCCATTGTTATACCTAAATCAAATGATGCCCCACAGGAGTTGGCTGCAGAGGAACCTCAAATTGAGGGACTTTTGCATAAAAATGGTCTACTGAAAGAAGAAGTACAAACACTTTGGAAAGAACTAGAAAATTGGAAGGAAGCATGCAGGAAGTAGGTAGAAAGGAAGATGCACACACTGGTTGAAGCTACATACTGATTAGAAGGATCACCTCCTGCTGAGGATGGTGAGGATGAAGAGAGAGTGGTTTTCCCTGTGTGTGGAGAAATATTTAACTAGTCAGGCTACAAAGTCATAGTTTGTGCCTTTGTGACACAACTACCCATACCAGTAGCTGTGGAAGAACAAGGACAAGAAGCACCTAAGGTGGAAGTGAGAGATGCAAAAGAAATAGAAATGATCCCCGGTACAGAAAAGGGAGAAAATGAGCAAGTACATTCACAACCAGCAGAAGAAACATAAGTGCTCCTGGGACAATCTGATTGGAAGGACAGTGAAGCTCCCCAAGAGCTACCTCAGAGTTTGGAATCAGTAGATAAACAAGGTGTTGATACACAAGAACCAACACCCCCAAACATTCTTATTGAAGTTTCCACCCAAATTGGGGTAGATGAACCAGAGATTGAAAACATTCCTGATTTTAACGAAGAAGTCTATGATGTGACTCCTGAACCATCTGGGGGCACAGAATTAATAGAGATGGAACCTCAGCAACATGATAATGATGAGGTTGACCAAGATGTTGTCACACAAGAACCAACATCCCCAGAAATTTCTACTGAGATTCTCGTGCAACAAGAAGAAATCAATCCCAAGGTGGACATAATCCCTGATTTGAATCTAAGAGAGGATGAACAAATGTAATCACAGTCCTCGGGGGACATTGAAATTCTCAAAGAAAAGCTACATATTGCATAGGACATGGAAGTAACTCAAGAACAACCCCAACAACATGAAGAAATAGAAGGGCAGGGCTCTAATACACAAGAATCAATAGCCTTGCATCTCCCTGTCGAAGCTGCAGCTGACAATCAGGCAGACGGGGAGATTAAAATTTAGGAAGAGGTTGCCACACAAGAACCGACACCTTCACAATTGGCTGTTGAGGTTGCTGTAGGAGAACTCCAAGGAGAGGATGTTGTTACACAAGAACCAACATCCCTAGAAGTTCTTTTAGAGGCACCTATGGTTGAAGTTGTTGTAGGAGAAATTCAAAGAGGGGATGCTGTTACACAAGAACCAACATCCCTAGAAGTTATTGCAGGAATACCCATACAGGTAGTGCAAAATGTTCAAGCTAAAGCATCAGGTGGCCAGGTATGGATTCAACTTTCATTTTTTTTTGTTAATATGGATTCTGATAATGAAGATCATGCTGAAGATGAAGGGATCCAGAGGCTGACCCAAGAGCTCTCACTCCTAAGAATAGAAGTGGGGAAGTGGAAGAGTCAGGTGGATAGGTACCAAGAAGGAATGGTTCCCCTTGCTGAACATAGGAAGACCATCAAGGAATTGAAGGAAATATGGGTAGAAGAACTAATGTTCCAGAAATTTCACTGGGAAGAGATACAGAAAGAGCTGAAAAAGTTCAAATCCATGCAGGTGGAAAAATACCAGTTGTACACTCTCTCCCAGGAACTGATAGGTACCAGAGCACCATCTTCCTCTTACCCTATGTTTTTATTTGAACAGTTCATTTGGTTTAAACTGAAGGATGTAAAATAAGGGATACCTTATGAAATAGAAACCTCAGCTAAATTATTGGAAACATTTCTGGAAAGTTATTTTGATGAGCAGAACTTGCTTTGTGAGCTTTATTTACATGAGTTGGCTTGTCCCTTGGAACACCATTCGAATCCTACCCCTTTCTTAGGTGACGTTCAGTTGAGGGCTTTTGCCTCCTTTGTTATCAATCATGTTTAGTGGGAAAGATCCTTCCAAATTTTTTCTCATAATGAGTCCCACTCTAAGCTTTGGGTTCGAAGTGAACCTCAAACCCCTAGTCTTCTCCTTTCTCATCAACAGTGTAGAATAGCATGTCCCATCCAAACTCAACATATGATGGAACTTCAAGAAAAGGTTATCTCTACCTGTGTCATCCATATTTCCAAGCATCAACAATTAGATTTGGAAGGTAGCCAGCATAGATGGCAGGATGCCTCTTCAACCTTGAGAAATAGAGATCCCTACTGTTACAAGAATTTTAAACATGCACTTTCCAGGGTTGAGGGATATGTTGGATGCATGAAGGAATGTGGAGTTAATTGGATGGGACTCAAATTCAAATTCCCTCTCATCTGGTAGCCAACAAAACCATATAGGGAAGACTTCTCATTGACAAAGGAAGAAGATAAGAAGTGTTGGAGATATTGGGTTGTCTATAATGGATTTTTGGAAAAACAGGGAACACCTAAACTCCCATATAACTTTTCCTCTCTCCATGAACGAAGTACAATTCCAGATTCAGATTCAGACTAATGTGGGTTGTTTCATAGGGACATGCAACATGATAGTTGGGGGGAGATGTTGGGCCCAGAAATGCCCCCTTTTTGACCACATTTACCTATCCCTTTTTGCCTTATCTTACTCCATTATATACACCAAACAGATGTTTTCCTTCACTTGATCCCACAATTCATACATGTATGGTTAATTATTGTATTATCTTATTAATACTTATGATTGTTATAGTCAGGGTTCTATATCTTGAATTATGCTAACATATGGTGATTTTATAAAGATAATTCGAGATGTAAAGGATACAAGTGTAGCAAGCTGAACGAGTCAAGAGAGAGATGAACATTCATTACTGAGATGATTGCCACCTATTCCATCTCTGCACAAAGGACGCAGTTAAAGGTTACTACTCCACACAAGCTATACAAAGGTGGCTGCAACAGTGCGCCACTACTTAAAGGTAGTTGCAATTGATGGAGCATCTTCTAGATTGATCATGATTGTCATTTATGGATCGAGTAACAACCTTCCTATATTTTTTGCTTCTATCTTGCCACAACTGTAACAACGTATCGTAATTGGGGCAGCCTGAAGATTAAATATCTTCATGGCTGCCCGATATCAGTGGGTAGAAGTTATGATTGTGAATGTATAAATTTTGGGAACTATTTCGAGCCAGGAGTTAGAAATTAATTGATTTTATTGTATAAGCTGTGACAAATACTGTAGCTTTAGTATTATTATTTAATACCAGGAGCAGGATTCGTCTGATCTCAACATTTAATGTGTGTTAATTTCTGGCATCTCTGTTCGAAGGCTGGGCCCGCCTTCCTACAGAGATTGCCAAGTTAATTTGGTATTTATTTCCTCTGTTGTGTGGTGTGGATGTTACAGTAGATTTAAGGTTTTTCTAACAGCTGCAACAGTAATGATTTATTGTGTGTGCCTTCAATCGATACGTAATTGCATTCCCTGTGAGCTGCGGCAACGTGGTGTGACAGTCAACTATGTAGAATAATTTTCTTTATACAGAATGTGTGCGAGCTGTAACAGCCGATCTCATCCTTAGTTTCTTTCAATTGATGTCTTTCTTGAGTCTTGTTAGTTAAGTCCATTTGTAGTTACAATTGTTGAAGCTCAATTTCTACATTTATGAATTATAGATTAAGTTGGATTGAGATAGTTATAATGGATCTTTAGATGGCCTGGTAATTTAGGATTTAACTTTTTGCAAAAGTAAATCTAGATGTTTATTTTCTGAACCTCTCATTTCTAGATTAAGGATTGTAAGAAGGTATTTGTGATTCTGCATTCTTAAGAAGGTAAATTAGATTAAGTTGATCTTGGGATGAGTTAGGCTGAACAAGAAAGTAGGATAATTCAATTACAGTATCAGCTACTTAGTGTTTAAGCATATACAATGCACATTATCTTTGAAATAAAATACTTCCTTGGGTTGACAATTTATATTGAATACCCTATATGTTGGCTTTAATTAACTTGCATATAGGGTGCCCAACAATATTTATAGGTAAGATGGGTGGTGCAGGTGTGCATACTGAATTTGAAAAGGACACATGCAAGATTGTTTGAGGAGTAATGGTGTTGATGCAAGGATATTGGATTGGAAATATGTACATGTTTCCAATAAGTACTTCATTGATGGGTGTAATAGTTCTATTGTTCATGAGGATAACAATCTACAAGATAAAACCCCTATTGTCCTTGTAGATAAGACAATGATATGGCATCAAAGAATGGTACATATTAGAGAGAAAGGCCTTTGATAATTACATAGTAAATATATGGTTGAAGGTATATCTAATTGCTCATTAGTTTTTGATTTATGTGAACATCACATCTATGGTCAACAAAATTGGGTGAGATTCCCATTTGGTTCTACAAGAGCAAAAATGAATCTTGGTGTTAATAGACAATGATGTGATTATACTTGTTCATGTTACATCACTAGGTGAATGTATTTATATTATTTTTCATTCATCAATGATTTCTCGAGGAACACACGGGTATATTCCCTCCATAAGAAATCAGAGGCTTTCACTAAAATTAATGAGTTTAAAACACTTGTAGAAAAACAAGTAGAAAAAAATAAAGGTGTTAAGGACATATAATGGTGGAGAGTTTCACAGAAATGAGTTTGAGGAATTTGGTAAGAAGTGTGGAATAATGAGACAAAAGACTACTACATACACAACTCAACACAATGGAGTTGCAAAAATGATGAATAGGACATTGATGGAGAAGGTAAGGAGTATGCTTAATGGTGCAACATTATCACAAGAACTACGAGCAAAGGTAGTGTATATTGCATGTTACTTGGTAAATCAATCACCCACATTAGCATTGGTTGATAAAACTCCACATGAGGCATGAAATGGTAAAAATTCCTATCTTAAACATATCGAATTTTTTAGTTGTGATTCTTATGTGCATTTTCCAAAGGAAAACATGAACTAGTTGGATAATATAGCTAAACATGTTTATTATTTATAAATATGGTATAAAATGTTATGAAATTTGGAACCTAGAAACTAAGAAGATTGTTTATAGTCACGATGTTTTATTTAGAGAGGTTAGAGTTCCTTCCAAACAAAAATTCCATCTCAAGGAAGATGAACCAAAGTCAATAGAAATTTGAGTTGGAGGATGAAAAATCTGATTCAACATAAGAAGATGAACCATAAGAGGAGGAACCTTAAGTTCCAACTATGCGGAGATTTATTTGTAAGAGAAGACAACGATAAAGTTATACCTCACTTGATTTCCATTCTAATTTTACTTTATCTATTACTAACATTGATACCATATATGTTAGGGAGGCAATGGATTCAGAGGATAGTGAACTTTGGTAGAAGAAGACCATGGTTGAAGAAATGGATGTCTTGGATAAAAATAAGGCTTGGGATCTAGTTGAGTTGTTGGCTTGAAGAAAACCTATTTTTATCAAATGGGTGTTTAAGAAGAAGTTGAGTGCAAAAGGTAAGGTAGAGAAGTACAAAGATCGCCTAGTAGCTAATGGATATTCCTAGGTGTAGGGAATTGATTTTGTTGATATTTTTTCTCATGTTGCTAAATTAAATTCTATTAGATTTCTTTTGTCTATTATTGTTTCTTTTGATATTGAAGTAGAGTAGATGGATGTGAAGCCAAAATTTCCACACAGTGATATACATTTGTATGAAACAAACACAAGGTTTTACAATAAAGGGAAATAAGGAGTTGGTTCACAAGATGAAGTTCTTGGATTGATTAAAACAATCACCAAGAATATGTTGTCAAAAGTGTGATAGTTATATATTAGGAATTTGTTTCTCAAGAAGAAGAGATGATCATTATGTGTATTCCAAGCAAGTTGTCAATGATTTTATTTATGTGTTCTTGAATGTTGATGATATGTTGTTGAATGTAAACAACGAAATCAACAAGGATGTCAAAGACAGACTATATTCTAAATATGATACAAAATATATCAGTGCTGCAAATTTTATTTTAGGCATGAAAATTAATAGAGTCGATCCAATAGAATACTATAGTCAAGTTAGAGGTGTTAGCACTTGTGCTATTTTTTGTTGTTGTTGTTGCAGGAGTTGGTTTTCTCGACTTGGCAAGTTTGTAAGAGAAAAGGTTTTCATTGGTCATTTGGGAAAAAGGAGAGGAATCCTAGTGAATTAAAAGCATTTTACTCATTTTAAATGAAATATGGACATTGGTTTTATATCTAAATTCAACCTTATAGTTGAATTTTGATTTATTTTTTGCCGAAGTTTACTATTTTCATTAACTTGGATAATGAAAGTCTTTACAAAAATATGGTCGCATGGGACCACGCCCGCAATGGAAATCCAAGTTAGCACGCACACCTTGCAAAGCTCACCATCAAAGTACAAGCGCCCAAATCACACAAGAAATATCGTGTTACCTTTGTTCCTTGGTATATAATCAAACTAGTGGGGTATATAAAATGATGAAAGTGCAAGTTCTCCAGTGCATGTGGGATATTACCACAGAACAATTTTATACAAACTCACCAGCCTTGAAATCCATCCAAGGGAGATTTCACGTTGTAAAATCCCACGGGTAAAGTACAGGTCATGGAACTGCGAAATAACACTAACCCACGAACCCAATAAACGGTCAGATTGATGGGTGAAACAAATCAATGGATGTGGGTAATTTTCGCGCCACCAACAAGCACAAGAGCAACCAAAGTCCTGTGGCTGTGAAATCAAGTACGCGCTCCACGATCGGATGACTTAGATCTTGCTAAATCCCGATCAACGACCCACACCAATCTCGTAGTGGTAAAGTGCATGAGGTTTAAGTTGTGAAGGGTCACCATAATTTTATATGTTGAAGTTAAACATGTTTTCTGCGAAAATGACTATTTTAGTCATTATCTTCCGCGACTTGTTTCTACCAAACCATGAAGACTTTTGAGAAACATAGAGATGTTTTTATTAAGAACATGCTCATCTATAATAATATCTATCATGTTTTACATAGGTACTGTGATTTGGAAGAATCGAAGCCATCTTCAGAGGGAAATTTCCCAAAATTTTGGAATTCCATATGAGTCATAAAATTCAAAATAAGATTTCGAAGAGCTGGGAAGGAATCTGGCCAAATGGAAACATGTGTTTTGTCGGGAACATGGTAAATTAAAAAAACCTCTCTCTGTTTTTACAAATGCATCACCATTTGAGATATGCAATTGGATCTCCGAGACCTATTTTTAGGAATCCATCTCCTAGAAAGGGGTGAAATGGTGAATATTTGGGGAAGTGGTTGTATCAGAACAAGTGCTTGTGATGAAATAAGGATCCTTTGTTGGAGAAAACCCACCAAAAAAGCCTCGTCAACAGGGGTTCTCACTCTGTCGACGTATAACCACCGTAATCTCTCTAAGTATCAGCCCAGACAGGTTTTATCCTACCCAGTAATATTCCTAGAGCAGATGATGTCTCACCTGAGAGGTTCAAGGGAGAGCTATCGGAGCCAAGTTTCCGGTAGTAGGAAGGGAAGATATGGAATCCGAGGCTTTGACAACATAACTAACAGATTACTCCAAGTTACTCGACAGAACAAAACAATTATCGCAATTTATCTTCACAGCTACAGATCTAATAGATCACATCATTCATTTATCACAATAGTGTTATCGTAGCAATATCACTCATAAACAACTTCAATAAGCTCATCATCATTCATCAGAATTGCGACAGAATTGGAATAGATCGCATCATCATTTCATTGCAGCAACATTAATAAATCATAACCAGATTCAATACACATTTCATTGACATCACATCGGAGAAAACAACAATACAAAAAACAATATTTAGGAAACAACCATTATTTCATATTAATTCTACGCAACAAATCTAGAACACATAATTCTTCTCCATAGTAGGAGATCGATTACATCTCAAAATTTAGTATCTGAAACAGACAGATCGCAGATTGTTCAAAACATAAGACTCATCAAAATCATAGATAGATCACAATAGATTGATCTCCCATAGATATTGACTTGGATTTGTATCACGCTGATCATTCCTCCATGTGTTGTGTCTCCCTATGTCGTATGTTTACAATTGCAAAGATAGATCTATATATAGGCTTGAACCTTGCATCAAAGGTCCACTTCTAACTAACTTCTAACCACTAATGACCTATGTCCACAAAATGTGGTCAATTAATACATTAAATATTCAAAAACGGTTATCCTTCCTCCCATCACGCTGATATGGCCTTTCATGGTGTCGCATGAGCTTGCGCAACTACCATGACGCTACATAAATTACTTACCCAAAACCCTGCCAAGAGGCCCCCAACACTGTCTTGTGGCTCGTCCTTGAGCCACGTCAGGTTGACAGGGTATATGCCAATGTCTTGGTATTGAAATATTCAAACTATTGCAAGATCTCTCGAACCTGGAGCTAGAATTTTTTGGTAGCACTTTAATAGTTGAGATAATCCTACTACATGTGGTGTGCTTCCCCATCCTTGCCATCGACCATCTGCTGATTCTCTTGCATCGCCTACAGCACTGCGACTGCTTTGACAGCCAGCTTCCCACCAACTTCTTGAAACTCATCCAACTGGGAATGATGCTTTTGTTCACATTCTTGGGCGTGGGAAGCCCTCTACTATAGGTCCTTCAACTCCTTATATCGTACGGTCTGCACCATGAGTGGCAGTGCTCACAGTGATGTTCTCAGTGTCGTCAATTGTCCTTCAGCTTCTAGTGCCTACATGGTCAACTGGTCGACCTGTTCGTCTTAGACAAGGCTGTGCTAGAACTGCGTCATTGCCTCCATGATTGTCTTTGCTTCTTACTCCATTGCTTTGAACTAGGCTGCTATCTCCTCAATATTAATCTTTCGTTCGGCAACCTGCTCCGGTGACGTGTCTGGATGGACCAAGGCATTGAGCTGAAGATTGGTGTCCTGGAGTTTGACAATTTTTTCCCCAAGTCACTTGGCCTTAGCTACTGCAGTAAGCTCAACCATGCTCTCAAAAATATGTTGACATGCCTCATCAACAGCTTGCTTGACCATGCAACAGTGTGTACACAACTGCTCCTGCTTAACAATAAGGAGGTCTTGCACCTTCTTAAGCTTGGTGATTACCTCGACAGCCTTACACTGCATCTCGGCCTATGCTACCTTCAATGCCTCAATCTCCTGTACCTTCTCATCCACTAGCTACACCCTGACCTAATGCAGCTCCTCAACTTCTTTCTGCCATTTCTCAGCTGTGCTCTGCGATTGCACATACCCATCAGTAAGCTCCTTTTTCCTATCCGCCAATTCCTGGGTGACAACATGCTGCAGCGCCACCAACGCCTAAGCAGGTAACTTGTTAAGATCCAAGGAAATGCTCTAGACTGGCCGCAATAACACGTTCACTTCTTAAATCCCCGCGTCGATCACAGTCTGGGGAACTTGAACGTTCCTAGCCTGCGGCTCGGTGTTGATCGATGGGAATTCTCGCATCATATATTTTTTGGGTGCCTTCCTAGAAACAACATCAAAGATATAATTCAAATTATCTCTTACTGTAGCAAAATCTTCATGATTGGACTCTTTTATCACTTGTGTTGCAGCCTTAGAGGAGTTAGTGACCGCCTTGATGAGCTGCTCCAATTGGTCCTTCATCCCTGGTTGGGTACGGCTGCCCGCGTTGTATTATAGATGCCATTTGGTTCGAGTTTCCTCCCACATGCATTGCTCTTTAGCATTAGGGTTTGTAGACGATTCATTGTCAGAGTCGTGAACACTTATCTCCTTCTGGATAGGCTCGTCCGGGGCATTAGCGGGTGGCTCTCTAAAGAGTTCCTCCTAGCTCACGAGGTTGTGCCATTCAGTCGACCACTCCTTAACGATAGCATCCAACTCTTCGTCTGTAAGTTTGTAAGCCAGAG
The DNA here is from genome assembly GCA_001517045.1 of Pseudotsuga menziesii. Lineage (NCBI taxonomy): Eukaryota > Viridiplantae > Streptophyta > Pinopsida > Pinales > Pinaceae > Pseudotsuga > Pseudotsuga menziesii. Next base: position 213,368 of record LPNX010923751.1, on the reverse strand, counting down.
GTAGCCACTGCTTGTCGGGGTCTCGCCGTGACTGGATATAAATGGAATGAGGCCTAATAGAGAACTGAATGAGCTGCTGATACTTGGCTGCTGTGTAATTGGATAAGCGGGGAAATTTGATAGCTGCAGTGTGCAGTGCTTCCCAATATACCCAAAAATGGATCACATAGTCCATCTTTCGACTAAGCTTCTCAACCCACAACAAATTCTGATAGCGTGCACCTTGGCACACCTTCACTGCATCTACTGCCATTGGATGATCATCTTTTGGTTCCATCCATGTGACAAGTGCAATGAGAATTAATAGCCAACTGTAGGAAAATGGTCGTCCAGCCAAGCGGTGAGAGCATCATCAAGAAACTGGTTGAGTAGAAACAAGGACCAGTTCATTTGCACACCCTCTACACATTTGTGTGCACATGCGACCATGGATGAGTTGCACTGGACCGGTCGATTCCCCTGGACAATCTTGCTCGCCAAAATGCACGCTCCGATACACATCGCTTGTGCATTAATGTTGTCGATACGATAGGCGCGACCATCACCCTGTAAGACAAATATCTCCTTCAGCTGCTTGGCAAGCTTCTTGTCAGTATCCCTCCCGCGGATATACTATGTCGGATCTTCCCCGACCTTCGGCGAGCCCGTAATGTTTTCAATTAAGTCAACCGTGACCGAAATAGGCTCATTCAACCAGAGCGTCCCACCATGAAAGCAGGAAAAGAGTTGTTTGAAAAATGCATGAGCTTCGTTCAGGTGCCCAAAGTGAGGCATATCAATGAGCCCTAACAATCCATATTTATTCAACCTGCTCGCCCATGGTTGAGGAATCCTCTGAATCGATACACCAAGCCCTGTCAAAATTGACTCATAGGGATCATCCCGGACATCTTTGAGCAACAAAAAATCATGGTCTTTGAACTTCATCTTGATTAAGGTAGGGATGATATCTACTGAGCAAGTCATCCCTTCCAGCAGTGGCGACAATTCGGGTGGATACCTCTGATTCTTCATGGGCTACCTTGGATTTTCTCCTAGATGTGTTGGAGTGACATATCGTAGGATATCATTAACAGAGACACCCCTGGGCACCGTAGAATCTATAGCTCCCGAGCTCAATGACGCGGTCTCTGTAGTCCCCTCTCGTCTCACTCTAGCCAAAGTGTGGGTGTGACTCTGCTGCGGCGGCATGGGATTGGGCCTCTGAGCCCTCCGCTTTCCTTTGGGGATCGATGACGAGCCTACTGGCATGCTCATGACTTCTTCCTCAATGGTCGTGGGTTGAATGGGGGATTCCTGCTAACTATAAATCTCAATTGCATCGGGGTCACTCAGCATGCCGCACTCCCCAAACCTTACTATGCGCCTGACGACTCTGCACCTCAACTCCGCAACTCACACAAGACTCTTAAACTGTACTCAGCTCAACACTTTCCTCACTCAACTGAACTGCTCTGAACAATGCCTTCCTCCTGTGCCCCCCACACTTTTTATAGAGACTTCCCAATTCAAAATCATCATTACCAAATCCAGTAGTAATAACACCAAATCCGTCAGCAATCTCACCCTACTAATGGTCGTATTAGCCATTAATGTGCATCACTTCAACAAGTACCGCTAGCTAATTGGTTTAACTACCTCCATTTATTACTGATTTGACCAATCCCCAGCCCTGTGACTATCGCAGGTGGTATCCCTTCCGTCGCTACTAACTCCTATCCTTACGCGGCCTTTTCCCCTAGGCTTGCCTTGCTGTTATCTAACAAATTTTTTTCTTTCTTACGCACTGCCTCATGCATTAGGCAGATCAGGCCCTGTCCTATTGGGCTTCAAGCGACTTCCATTCACAAGTTTTGGCAGCACCACACCATCCAATTGCTAAAATTGATCCACACCTCCAAAAGTAATGGAATGAACAAGATACAGACCTAACCAGTGCATCTGTAACTTACCTAGATGATTCATGAACTTGTTGTCATATAACAGAACCAAATATCCTTCTGCAAACTGTTTATTATTAATGTGACGATCATGCCACACCTTTTATCGATCCTTCACAACACGGTGGTGGAAGCCTCCAATAAAATGGTCCTCTTCAAGTTGGATCAACTGCACAATGTGCTCTTCTAATGCTTCTGCATCATCCATGTCGATCACTGCAGCGATGCACAAACTATGAACAATGTATTCCATGAGCATGATTGCCTCTTGCCCATATACCAATTTAAACGGTGTTTAAAAGTGGTACGATAGGACCATAGCGCTACTGGAATTTTCAAGTCCCAGTCATCGTGATTAGCATTACATACCTTTGTCAATGCTGTTTCCATTTTTTTTTGAACGCTTCAATAGTCCCATTCGCCTATGGATGGTATGGTGTGATTTTCTTATGTTGCACCTGCAACTCCTCAGTCAACGCTCACACAATGTGGTCAATAAAATGACTACCCTGGTCACTCATCAATATCCTAGGACACCCAAACCATGTCACAATATTCTCAAATATGAACTTTCCTGCTGTCACAACGGTACAATCCAAAAACGATGCGGCCTCTGCCCATCTGGTTATATAGTCAGATGCGGTAATGATGTATCATGCACCAGTCCTCTTCCCCGATGGATTAATTGGTCCCACAAAATCCATAACCCATTCTTCAAAAGGTTATAGAGTTACTTGCGACACAAGCAGCATCTCATCCTGCCGTGATGGTTTATGGACACGCTGGAAGACGTCACAACTCCGCACATAGTCTATGGCATCATTATGCAATGTAGGCCACCATAGCCCGACGTGCAACACCTTCCATGTAGTATCCCTTCCTCGATAGTGACCTCCCGTGATTCCTGCATGTGCGTCTTCTAGAATGGGTCCCTACTCATGCGGTAGGATACACTGTCACAAGATTTCATTTGGTCCAAGCTTGTATAAATGCCCAACAATCAACTAGAAATATGAAGCCTTTACTACCAACTGCTTCTTCTAACTGGTTAACATGTTCTCAGGAGCAACACAAGTGGCCAAAAACTGAATGATTGGGGCATAATCATCATTTGTGATGTCTACACGGAACAGTTGCACATCTGGCAATCCGTCATCAATATTGGTAGGTTATTCTTTGGTCTCAATGCAAGACAGGTGATCAGGACCAGCATTCAATCGACCTGGATTCACAACTATTTCAAAGTCAAATTCCTGGAAAAGTAGCAGCCATCGATAGATCTTCCCCCCCAACACAGGATTATTGACCAAATATTGCAAAGCGAAATGATCAGTGAACATCTTGACGTGACTGCCTATCAAATAGTGCCGAAACTTTTGCAAGGAATAAACCATCACCAAGCCTTCTCTTTCAGTCATTGTGTAGTTTCATTCAACAAACAACAACTTCCTACTGGCATATGCAATCGAGTGATCCAGGTCGCCCTCACCTGGTTGCGCAAGCACAACCCCCAGCGCAACAGAAGAGGCATCGACATGCACATGGAACTCCTTGTTCCAATCAAGGAATACCAGTATGGGCACGGAGGCCATCTTGGCCTTTAGCATGTCAAAAATTCCTTGACATTCCTGACTCCACTCAAATGCAGCATCCTTTTTTAATAGCTTCTCCATAGGGGTAGTAATCACAGCGTATCCTTTGATGAACTTGCGATAGTACCCTGTAAGCCCTAGCGTCGCCTGAAGCATCTTCACATTCGTTGATGGTGAAAAACTAAGAATTAGCGTGATCTTCGCTGGATCAACCAACAAACCTTCCTTACATACTATGTGTCCGAGCAGCATTCCAAACGGCGCATAAAACATGCACTTCTTAGAATTTAATGCAATCTGATGCTATTGACACCTTTCTAGCATCAATCGCAAATTGTCGAGATGGTCCCTAATTAGCCCATAGGCTGTCTAATCATCCATATTTACTTGCAGGAACTTTTGAATGAAGTCTTTAAACACAGCGACAACTACCCGAGAAAATATTGCTGGTGCATTCTTCAGCCCAAAGGGCATGACTGTATATTGAAAACAACCCCATTCAGTGACAAACTTAATCTTAAGGCAATCCTCCTTTGCAATCCAGATCTGGTGGTACCCCAAAAAGCCATATGTGAAAGAATACATCTCCTGACTGCCTACTCCTTCAAGGACCTCATCTATAAATGGAGTCGAGAACGGATCATGCATGCAGGCATCATTTAAATTTATTAGGTCGACGCAAATGTGGACTTCATCGGTCTTTTTATCCTGAACCACCATAGGGCTTATGCACTCTGATTCTTTGACAGGCTCGATGATCCTAGCATCCAACATCTAGTCAATCTCAGCCTTCACATGGTCCTTGTATTGTGGGGTCAGTCGATACGGCCTCTGTCACACAGGTTTTGCATCTGGTTTCAATGGGATTTTCATCTCCCCCACATCCCCTAATATCCCCTTCCTTTCTAAGAACCACGTTGGAAAAAGATCCTGGAATTCATGCAATAGGTCCGTGATTTTGGCCATTGTTTCCTCTTCCCAATAATCCCCAATATTGGCAAATTTCAGGTTCTCTTTCGACCCAATGTTGAATTTCCTGATCTTCAGCGGCTGATTCATAGAATCCATCAGTATGTCTAGCATTGTAACATCATGAATTTCTTCTTACTCCGGAATACTAACATTCTGCAACTCATCATCATCTTCAGGTTCCCCAGATAGATTGTAATAGGTCATCATGGATTGCATCGAACAATGCGCATGTGGATCAACTGGGTATGCGACAGGGATGACCTTCAACACTACATCGCAGATGATTTGCAATGCATTATGTACCTCTGGGTTGGCATCCTAGAAACTGAACATCTATGCAAAGCAAACAGACAACTCCTCCCAAGTGGTTATAGTTCTGCGCAGTTCTGTCGCTACATACCAGGATCTAGGCATCTCATCCAGAGTATGAACAAAAGCATGGACCCACTCATCTTTAGGTCCCGATGCCCATACGGCCTGACATTCCATCAAGTGACTGGCGGGTTCATTCCATCCATCGTATCTCCCAGCATGATAGACCTTTGAATCATCAAAGTGCACCATCATCAACCTCCGACACTGTCCCCAGTCATGGATCGTCTGCTTGTGCATCGCCCACCATCGGGCCGGGGTAGCCTTCAGTGCTACCTCTAGAGCTAACCCTTTTGTGGTTCAAACACTTTCTCTTCAAACTCTTGAAGGAATTTGGATATCTCTAGTAGCCCTTCATAAATTGGCAACTTGATATTCTCAGTTTCTATGTGACGAAGATACTGTGTGATCAACCTGCATTTCCTGAACGACACCTCATGCAGCCTATTTTTCCAATTTTCCAAAGCATCATAAGAATTAGAGGATGCATAACTATTGTTGTGCTATCCAAGTTCACCATCGACTGTAGGGTGGATATAGTCTTCAGAAATATTATAGGCATGATCCCAACTTCTACCGTCTTCATTCCTCACAGGTTCAATATATCGACATCCTTCCTGAGGGTCCATGGGAGCAATGACCCTGACATCTTGGTTCTCAAATGCCATAAACCATTTTTTGAAATTGATAACTGCCATGCTATCATTAGCCCACCCAATTCCTAGCAGTGCGGGATAGGAACCTCCATATTCAACCACTTCTGTCACATCAAAATTAGCATACATTTTCATACCTAAAACATCGACAACCAGGTTCGTGACGCAACCAATGGGTTGAACCTTTGCCTGATTTGCTAGTTGCAGCTGCACTGGTGACCATCCCAATGTCGGCTTCCCCATCATCTACCAAGTTTACTTGGTCATAATATTTACATCTGATCCAAGGTCCAGAATAACTGAGTCAACCTCGTAATCTCCGATCTGGATGTTCATCCTCATTTCCTTTCCAGTATTCCTATTTTGCAAGGAGTTCACCGCGGAATCCTTCAATGTATTATCCTGGTGGTACAAAAACTTCTCAATCTCGACAAGGGCTTTGAGATCCCTTGCCAGCGACAAACAACTCTCAAAGAACTGCTACAAGGTACCATGTTGTCACGATTCTGCCTCTACAGATGGATCAAAAGAAGACGACATTGCGATAATAGGTAACTTACCCAGATGTCTCTCGATTGCATGCTTGGCCTCAAAATTAGGTGTCTTTCTCTGTCCCAATGTCAAATTCTATCTTTTTCTTTCTAGTGAACCAAACTTGCTGACGTGTTCCATCTTCTCCACTTGTCGCACCGGCGTGAGTGACAATCCCAATGTCGACATCCTTCATTCTAGGTTTGGCTTGAATTGTTGCAACCGTCGATCCTTGATTCAAGTTCTGGGATAAATTCAATTGTGGGTTCTGATTTAGTGGCGGGTTCATCAGTTGATTCTGAGTCTATGGCAGGATATGATTCTACATCATCGACTGGTTCTACACTTGGAACGTTGGCGGGTTCTGAGTCTGCGCATTCTACAACTGAGGAATGTTTCCAGCCTGCCATCTTGCAATCAACTGAGGGAAATTTTCAACATTATGCTCATTGGCCGCACAGTATGTACACTGTGCATGAGGACACTCCCTCTAGTAGTGCTCAAATACTCCATAGGTATAACACTAGATTGATTCAAGACCTCATCCTCCTCCTCGACCGAAGCCTCCTCCTCATCCCCGGAATCCTCCGCGAAATCCTCCTCGGACTCCTCCTTGCTAAAACTGAGGACAAGCCAACTGCTACTACACAGAGATTGGTTGCTACTATACATAGTGTGTGACCTACACAGAGATTGGTTGCTACTATACAGATATTGGTTGCTACTATACATAGTGCGTGACCTACACATATTGTGGCTGAGTATGAATAGGTGGTACCTGATTATACTGTGGTCATGGCGCAAACTATGGTTGCACTACAAAATGCGGCTGCGTTGCAAACTATGGCTGTGACGTAAATTACTGTTGTGGTTGTGATGGGATAAAATGCATCTGGGGTAGCAGTGTATACTGCACCTACGTTGCTGGCTGTGCCATCTGCGGGTGTGTTTGCGTTTCCTGAGGTCCTCACCTTTCACAAAGTATGAATCATATGTCCTTTCCTAAAGCAAGTCATAAGCTCGACAATTTTTATCGTCGTGTCCTGCTGATCGACAAAAGATATAGTATAGACTCTCTGCCTTGGTAACCATCTTTTTCATGTAGTCACAGTTCTATTGTCGATGCCCATAGACCTGACATATGCGGCACCATGGTGCACCAGTGCAACTCAATGGGTTCGGGGCTCCTGAAAGCAAATAATTTCGGAATGTCGGACATGTATCCTTGGTGTGTCCGCTTGCATGACACCGGGTGCACCAAAGGTCATCATGATCTTCCTTATCCTTCTTGATATCTTGCAGTTGGAGCGTTAGATTGGCCAACTGTGCTTGAATCTGGTTCATCCCGACTACGGTTTCTCCTACCAGCGATGCTTCTAATTTCATCACGATTTCCAGAGCCTCACTTTGTGTTGCAATCTTTTTCTGCATTAGCGGTTGTCTGATATGCGGGACCAACATGGTGATTAAACACTCCTTGTGTTGAACATCGCTCATTCGAAAGCTAACTCGAGCCATTAACATCTTAAACCATCGATCAAAGTCCCAAATTGTTTCATTAGGGAACTGCTTGATTTCTTTCAACTCGGTAATGTACTGAGCCTCAGACTTCGACTTCTTGAATTCTTCAAATAACCCCTCACAGATCTCATCCAATTTCTTTGTTGTACCTCCTTGAGGGACCAGCATGAATCTCATGTACTAACCCAGCACACGACCCCTGAGGGTGGTTTCCAGCTGGCTCTTCTTGACATTTTCATCCATAGTTTGTCGGGCGGTCCATATTGCCTCGCACAAGAACCAATATTGCTCTAGGTCATCGATGCCATTTCCATGAAATATTGGTAACTTCATTTCTTTGCCTGCCATTCTGGGCCTTCTTCCTCTGGCTGGTACTCCAATGCTAGACTGTTGCTGACATGTCAGGAAAGTCGACGTAGAATGCGCATTTCTTCCTGGTGGTGGAGTAGTGCCAGGAGGTGTGGACACGTTACTGATGGGGTTCGAGCCTACCGTTGTTCTAGGCGTATCCTGGTCCTGGTTTTCCTCCTCGTCAATGAAAGGTCACTTTGTCCCGTGTGGTTTTTCTTCGCGGTATCGCTCTTCGATCACAACAGGACCTTCTCCTATCCTCTGCCTCTTCTATCAAAAGCTTTCTCCTCCTCTCGTACAACCACTTGTTTCCTCAGTGACCTTCAAAATATCACCATAACTCATTCCCATCCACCCCTTACATTTCCATGTGTCTCTCCCCTTTCGTCACAGTGTCTACAGCCTCCGCACGCCAGAGTTCCACTACTCTTGATCCATCTTCAGAATACCTTTTTTGCAGACAAGTTGTTTAATAGCTAGATGCAGAGACAACAAAAATATACCTCGTGGTCCATTGAAGAACTCCCTCTCCGCTTCACTAAATGAATTATTAGTATCAACTCCAAACTCGGTAATGTATCCCTCCAGGATACTGTCCAACCACACCTCAACAACCCGTGATGCCTTATTGTCTGTCTCTTGTAATTCCTGGATCACCTCCAGAGTCCAAGATGTCGGCTCTCCTCCTTGGAAGTTTGTCTTCTTAGAAGTGAACTTCGATAGCCACTCATACAAGAGGACAGGAAACTCATAGAAGAACCATTCATGAGGACCGTCATGAATATATCTATAATACTCCAAAAATTCATAAAAATTTAAAATTTTTCATGTAACATAAAATGTTTGTAGTCGTCATTGCCTAGGAACAATTAACTGCTAATGGTTACTTTAAATAGTTTTAAACTAGAACTGAATATTTTGTTAACCTCAAGTTCTGCATAATTATTAGTTTGTTTTCATAATTCATTGTTAAGGATTTGATTTAGCTGGATATGATTTGGAATAACAGGAATTGAAACATCTGTTTAAATACTAGTGCTAAATTTGTTTTACTGTCTTATGGAAGTAGGAAGGAACTTTAGTTGAGATCGAGGCTTACTTAGCTTATAGCTAATGCAATGAAGTGATATTTATTTTACAAGTCCTTATAGGTAAGACATTTTGTCACCAGTTTCTAGATCGAGATTATTATCTCAACTAGCATAAAATATAATGCTAGTAAATTTGTTTATTTTACAGCTATGAGCAATTGAATGAGGTATCGTTGATCAGTAAGTATTTATGTTTTAACTAACCTTTTGTAACATAAGTGTCTAGTAAACTGAACATAGTTTAGTTGTTCCTTCATTCACTTCAACTATAATTTGTTCATCTAGTTTTTATGAGTCTATTATCCATTTAGTTGTTGTATGTAATTCTAGTGAAAGGTAATTGTATAGCAGCTTCCTTTATATTTTATTACTTGATACTGAGGTAATTCAAAATTATCTGTTATCAATGATAACAAGTTACATAAACCTTGGAAAACCTATAATCTAGATATAATCATAAGTACAAATGGTTTTCATCACACCTGGGAATAAAATATAGTGCATAGATAGTTTATTAACTAACCTAGAATTTACCAACAAGAGAAACAATAATTTATATCTTTAAATTATAGTAATAAGGCTTTTTATACAAGAACAAAAGGATTGTTTTCTATAAAAACTACCCAACTTAACCCTCGTATGATCTCCATTTCACAAGGGGGTAAACAAATCTAAGTTCTAACACCTAGACTATCAAAACAAGCTATAAATCTTCCTATGTTTGCAAATCTCACATACATATAGGGGTAAGTCTTTTATGAGTTCTTTTTACCAAGTACAAAGTTCTTTATAGCAAGATGTTTAATATTCTATCAAGGTTAAAGTTTCACTTTCATAAATTCTTGCCTAAATCCATGGTGGATAGAAATATAACCCTAGTATAGTATGAACTAATTCCAAAGGTTATAAAACACGGGTAAATACCTTAATATCATTTTCATCTTCTTATAATACTCGTTAGAACTTAATATATAGAAAGTGCTATGAATATGAGGCAACGTTATAACCATAATCTCTTTACAAACTTGTAAATGTTTACAGGTTGTTCCGAGAGGTCTTCAAACTATACTTCAAACCCACATTTCTCAAATAATTCAGCTACAACGTGGTCGAAGCTCGAAGGTTAGGTTTTGGTTGACCTTGGAGGCAGTATAAGACTGTTCTAATACCCTAAAAAAACACATTTTTCCTAATATTTTGTCTTTACTACGAAGTGGATGAGTTGCAGACTCATGGCCATTAGGCTTGTTGTCGATCCTTGAACCATTTGAGCACAGACCTCCTGTAAACCATTCTGAGTTCCTCTACAAGTTGGGTTTTTATGTGGCCACCATTTTCTTATGAGTAGAAGCTTTCCCTCACCATTTCCTTAACACTGTATGCTACCCTATGTTGTTACCTTTCCTCTATAAGTTGTATCCTCCAAGATCTGGTGTAGTATAAGTGAGCACAACGCTTGTGTTGTTGAAAAGGGTGTCAATAGAGATTATCGGGTACTCTCTCTTACTGCTCGTTTTCTGGTATGACTTTCCTTTGAATCGTCGTGGCTTTATATTTCGAACTTGAGCACTGTGCATTGTGTTCTCTTCTAACAGTGCTTCCTTGAAGCTCGTTGTTCTCTTAATGGTGGCTAGGGTTTGATTAAACTGTATTTTTCACAGCAACGACAAAGAAATATATCCAGGTATGAATTCTTTCAGTTTTGTCCATTCTTGCAATGTTAAAGTTTAATATTTTCGCTATTGACAGGGGTTTAACAATTTGTTGTTCTTCACTTTTGCAGGCTTCAATCTGAAAAATATTGAGTTGAAAGATACCACAAGAAGGGGTCTCCACGTTAGCATTCCTTCTGGTAAGCCTCGGTCTCGCTGAGGTTCCTCCTGTAGTGGTGCATGGTGTTTATTTTTAGTTGATGCAGTTCACTGGGTTTTTGGATTACGGCTCGGCCATGGATACACTGTAGTTTAAAATGTTTTGGAATGCCATTTAGCCGATACTTTGATATGTTGTTTAAATTATTTAAAGCCCTAGTGGCTGTTTCGTAAATGAAACTCTGGGCTTTCATGGCCAAGACTTGAGAAATTATGGGCCTAGTTTGTTTACAGTTATGTTATTTTGATGCCGGCTTTTAAGCCGTGACTCTGTTTGTAAAAGGCCATAGGGCCGTAACTGATATGATTCAGTGGTACTAGGGTTTAGATGCTATTCCTATTTTAACTAAGCTTTAATCTTAGTGTTTGTACTTATATTTTGATAATATGAATATATTGTGGTTTTAAGAAGATGAGAGCAGCTTTATAATTCTTATCAGTTCTTATTGTTCTTCGAAACTGTTTAAATTATCCTAAACAATTTTTATTACTGTAAATTGATGTTTATATTGATTATGTTAAAAAAAAAAATAACTAAATGTTCAAACAATGGGTTTTAGAAGATAAATTGATTATTACTGTTAGTAAATAGATAAAGGAAAAATGAGTGAATAATACCTCCTGAAACTTTACTTTTTTTCCGTGTTAAAATGTATTGAAAGGTTTTTTTTTTTTAGTTTATAATTACCAAATTTTTTTTTATTATTGTTTCTTGATGGTTATGGTTGTATAAATGAAGTAAATAAGCTTTTAATTTGTTTATGAGTGAAATGAATAACCCCTCTTTTAGTAAAAGAGGTTGTAATGTTATTTGTATTTTACAGTTCTTTTTAAATAGGTTTTATTTATAAACCCTAATTTCTCTTAGTTTAAAATACATAATTAGTATTTGATTATAATGAAATTCTAGTTTCATTTTACCCAGTTTAAATGATAAAGTTATCTTAATAAACTTTTAGCCCTATTTTACTGTTGCTTTACTTAACCTACTTACTATAATATCTGTTTTTATAAAGTCTGTAATTACTATAATAATAATAAACTTATAGTAGTTAGTCCATCTATTGTGTAAATACACAGACTAAGTAAATTTATACTTTCAGATCTTTTCCTAAGACAGATTTGTTTATGTTATTCAAAGTACTCTGTCTAAATAAAAACATCTAAAATAGAAAGGAAAAACATACATATAAATAACTCTTATGAAACCAAGAAGGTAATAAAACACATTCATGCATACTTCATTCGAATCTTTATCTGAAGTTAATTTAACCTACTGTACTAGAGTACTACCTTTAAAAAGGGTGTGTAAAAATACAGTTAGGTATTATTTAATCTATTAGTAAAACTAGAAATTCTCCTATTCATTTATCCTAATCTATCTAATCCAACATTTAACTATCTTTTCATAGTAAAAGTATTTCTTTTAACTAACCCTAGCAACAACAAAACAGAAGCATAACATATCATTGCTTAAACTCAAACCTTCCAAATAACAATAAACAATTAGAAAGCTAGATAAATCAAGTAGAACCTAGAATTGTAGAAGAGGTGACAACAACTTAAGGAACCTGTTCCTCCCAACTAACTCCTGGAGAAAAGCTGGTCTGTAAATATCATGACCCCCGAGCTTGTCTCCTGGTCCACCTGGTAGAAGTACTGGGTGAGAGATGTAGTTTAATAATTCTCTTCAACTCTACTGAGTGTTCAACAGTAAATCAGTTCTGTATGCAGCAGTATGAACTCAGCTTAGAATAGTTGCACTAGTTCAGGTCTTCAGCATTTTCCACTCAAAACATACTTTAGTTAGTCCCCTCCATTGAATTTTCTTATGCACTTCATTCACTCAGGTTGTTCACAAGTCAAGAATGAGTAGCCTCAACTGTCTTCAATGGGAAGTTTTATTAGCATGCCTAGGTCTTTTGGGTCAGTTTTCGCTTAATGAGCCCCCTGCTCTTGTTCCACTTTCTTGGGGAACATGACCACAAAAATAGGGAATTTGCCTCCTGCAACCACTAGAAGTAGTTTGAGGATGCTGCCAAGTGTTAATATACTCTCAAACCAGCCTGATCCACCAANTCCTTGACCCCACTTGGTCATTAATTACAAACTTTATAATAAAATATAACATAATGTTTCTTAAAACATAAAATGTTTTGCAAATTGGGGCATGTGACAATATATGTCCAACCTATTTCTCGTTGACAACTTTGGATTCTGATTTTCTTTTTCAGCAAACTCTTGCAGTTTTAGACCAAACCACTCTATGATCTTCGATCGAGTTGGATGCCAAAACATATCCTTCTTTCAATCACAACTTGGTCCCAACAATAGAACCATTTGTTGGTGAAAACCCACCAACAAAGCCTCATTGACAGGGGTTCTCACTCTGTCGACATCCAACCAACACGATCTCCCTGAGCACTGGCCCATATAGGTTTTACCCTGCCCAGCAACATCTGCAGAGCAGATGAAGTCTCACCCGAGATGTTCAAGGGGGAGATGTTAGAACCAAGTTTTCTATAGTAGGAAGGGAAGATATGGCATCTAAGGCTTCGACAACATAACTAACATATTACTCCAAGTCACTCGACAGAACAAAATAGTTACCACGATTCATCTTCACAACTATAGATCTAACAGATCGCATCATTCATTTATTGTAGTAATATCACTCATAAACAACTTCAATAAGCTTCATCATCATTCATCAAAATTGCGACAGAATTGGAATAGATCGCATCATCAGTTCATTGCAGCAACATCAGTAAATCATAACCAGATTCAATACACATTTCATTGACATCGCAATGGAGAAAACAAGAAAACATAAAACAATATTTAGGTAACAATCGTCATGTCATATTAATTATGCGCAACAGATCCATAACACATAATTCTTCTGCAAAATAGGAGATCGATTACATCTCAAAACTCAGTATCTGACACAGACAGATCGCATATTGTTCAAAACAAAAGACTCATAAAAAATCATAGACAAATCACAACAGATTGATCACCCACAGATATTAACTTGGATTTGTATCGCGCTAATCATTCCTCCATGTGTTGTGTCTCCCTATGTTGTATGTTTACAATTGCAAAGCTAGCTCTATATATAGGCTCGTGCCTTACATCGAAGGTCCACTTCTAACTAGCTACTAACCACTAATGACATATGTCCACAAAACGTGGTCAATTAATACATTAAATATTCAAAAACAGTTATCCTTCTGCCCATCGCACTGATTTGGCCTTTCGCGGTGTCACGTGAGCTTGCACAGCTCCGCGACGCTGTGCAACTCACTTACCCAAACCCATGCCAACATCCTTCACCTCTTCTATGGAAGAGAAGTACCAAGCTGAGTTAGCATCATACTGTTGGAGGTGCCTTGAAAAGGCACTTTCAACTAGATGCTGCATTTCCACTTTGATCTAGCATGCTTGTGATTCCTTATTTCCTGTTTTATATGTAAATCATAGCTAATATTCCTTGTCAGAGTTTGTTAGGATTCAACATGATGGATCAGGTTAATCCCATGTTTTATAACCATTTATGATACCCTCTTTCGGGACATATCTCGGGGGTAATTCACATTATAAATAGAGTCTCCTTAGAGGAGGGTAGAGGTTGGACTAATTTTGATTTTGAGGCCTCACCGCCGGTTTTGTAGCTCTGTAATTTTTTTTGGGAGAACTAATAAAAATACCTCTTGGAGGGTATGAGATTCATCACAGTGTTGGTGTTTAGTCTTTATTCTCTGTTTTCCATTTTCATATGTGTTATTTTTTGCTAATACATTTCTAGATTAGTATGCTGGAATTCATTCTTAGTTAAGCACTCCTGCATCAGAAATCGTGTTTGTAGTGTGACTATAATAGCTTTGACAGAATTCATCCATTGATAGGTTCTATGTTTCAACTATTTCCCTTTGTTATTTTATGCTAAAAGTGTGCTCAAAGATTCATCCTTGATATATGCCTCTGTTCTTCACTAGGCTCTTTCCTTATTTCTGTCTACCATCACTTTAAATCTATTTGATTGAACGCTGTGCTTACTTTGCCTCACAATACATAAGAGAAACCCATTTTCATTTTATGCTGTAACGTCCTTAAATGTTTCAGACTATGACTCCATCACCCAATGGTTTTATATATGTTTGTCTTTCAACCCCTTTATTTTGTAACTCTCCTGTTACTAGCAGAGATCTATTCTTATGCGTGCTTGTTAAAGACAAATGTGTATGTGAATAGTTACCATGATAAGAGAGAGCCCTCTCTGGCTGTGTTCGCTAGAATACAGTCTAAAGATGGTTTGAAATGGTTACTCCTGTGACTTCCTACAACAACCATAGGAAAATTACAAGGTGCTAACATCTTGGCGCCATTGCCAGGGAATGAATGAGCAACTCATCCCTAGGAAAATGACATTGCTCAGTTCCATGTCCTAGTTGAGAAGTCGGTCTTAGACACATATTGGTTGTATATGCTATGGCGACTCCACTGGGAACACCGATCACCCATAAGCTGCAAATATTTTCAGAGTTCCTATAGTGACTCCATTTGGAAAGAATCTAGTCTTCATAACTTTCTATGGAAACTCCATTATCCAAGGGTTGCAAAGCTTGAAGAGTTGATTCAGTTTCTTCATTATCAAGATGGGTTCTATGTCTGCAAGGTATGCCCCTATGAATTGTGCTCACATTCCTGGTTTTCCAAATTGAATACCCAATGTAGATTGGAAAACATGCCTTCCTAAATTAAAAAATTAGAAGAATGACAATGTTGGCCTTCATTTGGTTAGATTTCATATGCATATATGTAAGCTTGGGGTGGAATTGCATGAGGATTATTTGATGAAAATGTTCATGGTCAGTTTAGAAGGAAATACAAGGTCATGGTATGAGGGATTGCCGTCAGAAATTTTTATGCTCCCTTATCGATTTTCATACAGTATTCCATGAACATTTTAAAGATCAACACCCTTCCTTGCTGTTAATTCAAGATTTTTGCATGTAAGTTAAAGGATTCATTAAAAATTTGGAAGACATGTATGGAAATGATGAGTTCATGGATGAAGAGCTATTAGAAATTTCACATGACAACCCATTTAAGAAAAAAGAAAGGTAAACCAATTGCCCTGATATTCAAGAAAATCCCCAGTAGTTGATAGTATCTTCCTTGGCTGAAAAAGGCATGAGCCAAAAGTTTGATTCAACCAGCCATATTTGTTTTTTCTGATATTGATGAAAGTTCGCAACAGTCTTATCAATCCTTGTGTCACCAAGAAAGAAGTTGGGACTGTAAATCAAATCCTCCCTCATATCTTCCAACTCCTGAAAATTTGATACATGAGGAAGGTCATAATAATTTGTTTCATGAAGAATGTCTTCAGCCTATTTCAAGTTCTGTTAGTGAAAATATTAGACCATCTGTATGTGATGAGTAGGAAGGTAATGTATAGGAAGAAGGTCATACCCATTTTCCTTATGCAAAATGCAATCAGCATGTTGATAATTATGCTAATGATATTTTTAAAGAAGATTCTAGTATGCCTACATATGATGAATAAGAGGATGACTACTTGGGTAGTGCACCCGAGGAATCAACAATTTGCTATAATAGATGGGATATCTCCTCATGTTCTTCAAATTCAGAATCTCTATGCCAAAAAGAGTACATTGAGCCTGATTTTCTTGAAGAAAATGAGGATCCTATATGGGATGTATCCTCTTGTTCCTCCAATTCAGAACTGTTATGTCAAGAAGAGTTTATTTCACTTGACGTTATTGAGGATATTCCCTGTGAAATGCATGAAAAAATTCATGTTTCAAATTCTGAAATTTTGGATGAAGAAAGTAAGGTCTCATGTGCAGATCGTCATGAACACATTTTTCAAGGTTCCTTTGAATATCAATTTGACAGTGGGCAGGTGGAATTACATTTTGAGTAGCCGTATTGGGACAAACAAATGACAGAAATTTTTGGAGACTGCCATGGATTTAATGATCCAGTGGCTAATTATATGGAGTAGCCTCATCATGACAAGCCTATAACAAAAATTTTTGCAGAAGGTCATGATCCAGTGGTGGAATATGTGGAGAAGATTTACAGTAACAATGGTTGGCTATGTATTTGTTGTAAAGATCAAATATTTCCTCATAACTTGTTTTGATTAAGTCCTCCATTTTTGGACAACCATGATGAAGGAGCTCAATCATTGGATCATTTGCTTGATTGGAAGTCAGAAATTAATTGATTGAGCATTGTTGCTCAGTAGGTAGGGTAGGAGTGTGTAAATAAGCTCGACATGGCGAGCATTTCTTTTCAGCAGTTTTAGTTTCATTTCAGTAGAAGTTTAGTTTCAAGTTCAGATTTGCAGAGTGCAGTTTGTTGTCGTATGGATTGAACAGGTTGAGGATTTTAGAAAATGTTGGGATCCGCCCAATGGATTTGGCACATGGCATACAGAGTTCTTTTCTACCTCACAGGGAGGAGAGCTTCCTTGAGTTGGAGCCGTTGTTAGCACTTCTGTTATTATTATTTTTTTTGCAGGAGTTGGTTTTATCGACTTGGCAGGTTTGCAAGAGAAAATGATTTCATTGGTCATTTGGGAAAAAGGAGAGGAATCCTACTGAATTAAAATAATTTTACTCATTTTAAATGAAATATGGACTTTGGCTTTATATCTAAATTCGACCTTATAGTTGAGTTTTGATTTATTTTTTGCCGAAGTCTACTATTTTCATTAACTTGGCTAATGAAAGTCTTTACAAAAATGTGGTCGCATGAGACCACGCTTGCCATGGATATCCACGTCAGTGCGCACACCTTGCAAAGCTCACCATGAAAGTACAAGCGCCCAGCTCACAAAATAAATATTTTGTTACCTTTGTTCCTTGGTATATAATCAAACTAGGGGGGTATATAAACAATGAATGTGCGAGTTCTCCACTGCATGTGGTATATTACCACAGAACATTTTTATACAAACTCACCATTCTCGAAATCCATCAAAGGGATATTTTGCATTGTAAAAGCCCATGGGTAAAGTAAAGGTCACGTCACTGTGAAATAGCATTAACTCGCAAATCCAATCAATAGTCAAATTGATGGGAGAAACAATCAATGACGGTGGGTGATTTTTGTGCCACCAACAAGCAAAGAAGCAACCAAAGTCCTATGGTTGCTAAATCAAGTATGAGCTCCACGATCGGATGGATCAAATATTTCTAAACTTTAATAAATGACCCACATCAATATCACAGTGGTAAAGTGCATGAGGTTTAAGTTGTGAAGGCTCAGCGAAATTTTATGTGCTGAAATCAAACACGTTTTCTACGAAAAATGATTGTTTTAGTCATTATATTCCGCTACTTGTTTCTGCCAAACCAAGAATAATTTTGAGACACTGAGAGATTAATTTCTTCAAAACATGCTCATCTACAATAACCTCTTTCATTTTTTACGCAGGTGCTATGTTTTGGGAGAATCGAAGCCATCTCCAGAGGGAAATTTCCCAGAATTTTGCAATTCCGCCTAAGTCATAAAATTCAAAAGAATATATAGAAGAGTTTGGAGGGAATATGGAAAAATGGAAACATCATTTCTGTCGAGAACATGGTAAATTAAAAAAAAATCTATCCATTTTTACATAGGTACCACTATTTGAGATATGCAGGTGGATCTCTGAGACCTATTTTTAGCAATCCGTCTCCTGGAAAGGGGTGAAATGGTGAAGATTTGGGGAAGCAGCTGTATCAGAACGAGTGCTTGTGATGAACTAAGGATCCTTCAACTCTACTATGGAAGAGAATTCCCAAGCAGAGTCAGCACCAGATTGTTGGAGGTGCCTTGAAACTTCACTTTCAACTAGATACCACATTTACACTTTGATCCAACATGCCTATGATTCCTTATTTCATGTTTTATATGTAAATATTAGCTAATATTCCTTGTCATATTTTGTTAGGATTCAAAATTATGGCTTGGGTTAATCCCATTTTTTGTAACCATTTATGATACCTTGTTTCGGGACGTATCCTGGGGGTAATTCACATTATAAATAGAGCCTCCTCAGAGGAGGATAGAGGTTGGACTGATTTTCATTTTGAGGCCTCAACATCGGTTTTGTAGCTTTGTAAACATTTTTGGGATTAGTAATGAAAATGCCTCTTTGTGGTTATGAGATTCATCACGGTGTTGGTGTTTAGTCCATTTCTCTGGTTTCCATTTCATATGTGTTATTTTCTGTTAATACATTTCTAGATTAGTATGCTGGAATTCGCTCTCAGTTAAGCGCTCCTGCATCAGAAATCATGGTTGTAGTGTGGCTATAATAGCTTTGATAGAATACATCCATTGATAGGTGCTTTGTTTCAGCTTTTTCCATTTGTTATTTTCTGCTAAAAGCGTGCTCAAATATTCATCCTTGAATGATGCCTTTGTTCTTCACTAGGATCTTTCCTTATTTTTGTCTGCCATCACTTTAAATCTATTTGACTGAACGTTGCGCTTACTTTTAATCATAATACATAAGAGAAACCCATTTTCATTGTATGTTGTAACGTCCTTAAACATTTTAGACTATGACTCCATCTCCCAATGATTTTATTTATGTTTGTCATTCAACCCCTTTATTTTGTAACTCTCCTATTACTAGCAGAGATCTAGTCTGCTGCGTGCTCGTTAAAGACAAATGTGTATGTGAATTGTTACCATGACAAGGGAGATCCCTCTCTGACTGTGTTGGCTAGAACAGAGTCTAAAGCTAGTTTGAAATGGTTACCCCTGTGACTTCCTACAACAACCATAGGAAAATTACAGGGTGCTAATAAGAGGAAATATGTTGCGACACTATTGTAGAGGTTGTTGATGTATTTGTAACTTCAGAATGTATTCACTTGTATATTTCAGATATTGTATTTCATTGGTCCCCTATTTTCCTATCAGGAGAATCATGAATGTAATCAAGTCATTGAAAGTCATAGAGCTTAACCCTCCTTGTTGATCGGGGGGGAAGTCCCCATAGTTGTGGGGCACTAGACTCTCCTAGAGAAGTCAGCCCTGGTAAGTAATTATCAAGTAGGAAACTAGTATAAATAGAGAGTGATCCCCTCTATTTGTCAGACACACTCACCCAACTATAACGCATAGGTGAGAGAGGAGGAGGAGCTCAAGTGAGAGAGAGAATAGCTGTTGGAGATCATATTCTTGTCTTTGGGTTTTACTGCTACCATTGGTGCTCATTCTATCTCTGATAATTTCAGGGGTTTTCTCCTTTATGGTTTCCTTGAGTAAAACCTTTGTGTCTATTGTCTCTTGTGATTGATTACTGTGCATGTTATTCTCTCAGATAAGATCCTATGATCATATTGTCTAAATGATAAAAATATAACATGTTATCAAAGTTAACTTGAGAATAAGACACTGTGCAACTGCAAAAGCTAGGGCTTCTTAATTTTTGGGTCTATCTCCACAATCCATCAGTAAAAGGAGGCTAGGCTGACTCTCCATTGAAGTGCACATCTTTCTGTCGAAGCATAATCTCATTCTGAGCATTTTCAGTTTTTGACCTGTCACTACTGCAAGAAGTTAGGGCTTTTCAAAGAAGAGGAATTTTTGAGTGAGCCCAACATAGGATTTCTCCTCATCATAATTGAAATTTAGATACCAAGGCCAAACTTTTTGGTTGAGTAAAACTCCAGGAAAGTCAAACCCTAGTTTGACCTCAGGCTTGAAAAACCCTAAAATACTAAAACTGGTAGTTTTGGTAAATTTTCTATATTTAGAGATTGGAGAAGGTTCATAAGCCAAAACGTTTACATGCTGAAGATAAATTCCTGATGTAACCTGTGTAAAATTTTTAGACTCAGATTCACTATATTCTGGGAGATATGATTCCTCCAAATCAAGGTTCCACCGTCTCTCTGGATTCATCCCTAAGCAAGAAACCTAGGGAAAATTTCTATATCTCAAGCTACAAAGGTCCAAATTAAATTTATCAAGATGTTGCATATAGGGCATGGACTATAATTTTTGTGGTAAAATTTTCAGACTCTGAAGGTGAAACAATTACACATGGAAGTGTGTACAAGTTCACTATGCTGAACAGTACTGAAATACGTCATCGTGGGAAAACTATCTTAAGTCCAAATTGGTGAAACAAATTCTGATAAAACCTATGGTTTTGGAAAGAGGAAAAACGGAGCTACCTCAGTACGAAATTTCAAACACAGAGGAGTAATAATTTCGAATATACTGTAGAAACAATATCAGGAATTTTTGCAGAAGAAATTGGAAAACTAGCGCTTCCTGTTTCGGGAGCTTCCCTCCTTTGTTTTCAGAAAATGAGTACATTGGATAGATATTCTTGAAGAGGCCCATATTTCTATCCAATCATAAGTTTTAGATTCCAATTTTTTAAAATTATTGTTTCTCTAACAAACCCTAGATCAGTTAGCTCCGAAACCAGATAGGACACCTCAAATCAGTAAGATCTAATCTTTTGCTATTTACAGTTGAGGTTCTCTTTTCAAAATGACTAATCACACCATCTTGGTGGAGCTGAGAACTTTTGAGCATGGAAGTATAGTATCTCACTAGTTCTTGAAGAAAATGAATTGGAAACCTACATCAGTGGAGAGGTTCCAGTTCCAGAGGGAGATGAGGCTAAAGCCCTACACAAGAAGAACTTGGTAAAAGTAAAGAGGATCACCTTATACCACAAGTGTCTTCCCTAAAGAAACCTAAATAGGTGTTTGAGTCCTTAACCAAGCTATTTGAATGGAATAATATAAATCAGAATAAGTATAGAAACTCCGTGGTCCTTGAATAATTTGACTTGGATTAGTATTTTAGTAAGAAAGGTATAGGATCCATAGGGAGATGAGGCTAAGGCTAGAGCTAAGAGAATCATTGCAGATTGTATTAAAGATCATCTCATTCCTCATGTGTCATCCTTGAAGACACCAAAAGGAGGTGTTCGATGCTATGATGAAGCAATCAAAGAAGAATAAGATATTGCTATAACCACCTTGAATGGCCTCCTAGGATCATGGGATTCATTCATTCGAGGAATGTGTGCCAGAAGGAAGTGATTACCTTCAGCAGACTCTGGGAAGAGCGAACACAAGAAGAAGCTCGACCCATAATAAGAGAAGAGAAAATGGGAGCAACTAAAGATCAAGCTCTCATGATCCAAAGAAGAGCCCTCAAGCAATGAGGAATATGAAGGACTCAACTCTTAAAGAACCTCTTATCCATATTAGCATTTGCATAAGAAATGACGTTTTTATGAATGAAGAAGATAATGAAGCTAAAGGCTCAAGAAGGAGTCTACCAACGAAGTGAATAAAGATAAGTATTCAATTTTCATTTCATGATATTATTTTGTTATGCATTTTTTTATATTCAGTTGATGTGTTATGCATGATAGAATGTTTGCATTAATAAACAATACACTAGTAATGTGCATGTGATAGGTAAGTAGCCCATGGTTCTATACAACTCTCCATTGCTAGTTATCTAGAATGAAGCCTCTTTGTTGACATATTGGATTAGTGCACAATCTCAATAATGTCATGGTAGAGATGGAAGGCATCTAGAAAGTTTCCGTGAGATATGGATGAATGTTGTATTGGCTAAAATAGTTGCATGATCATATATTTATGCATAAGAATTTTCCATAATGAATATGCCTTATGAAATGTTTCTAACCATACAACTGGTGCATTTGACTTGTAGGAAAGATCACGTACAATCGCTTATAAGAAAAGAAGGATGAAACTTGTTCTGAAGAACAAGTGACGACAGTTCAAGAAATAATACAAGATGAAGAATAATATGATGATACTTTAAAAGAAAGAAAGAGGTCTCAGACACAATACAGTTATGTGACACTGTTGAACGACCATTGATGCAAAACCTTCTAGCTATGAATAAATATCCAAGAAGAAAGGGAAGGAGAGTACTAGTTCAAGAAGAATTATGTCTAGGATGCAGTATCGAGACCTAGAGGGAAGTTCATAGATACAACATGTAGTATATGGCAACATCGTGGCGTACAAGGCAAGATTCGTAGCATGAGGCTTCTCACAGAAAGAACGCATAGAATACGAAGAGACATTTGCATCCACTCGGAGTTGAGGCACATGATAGGCAGAATCATGTGTGCAAGTTAAATAATTCTTTGTACGAGCTCAAAAGGAACCCATGGGATAACACATACATGAGGTGATTGAAGATCACCTAGAGTGATGAAGATATTAACCTTTTCTACAAGGTTGAAGATGAAATCCTATAGAGGATGACAATATCACAGATGGGTGTGAGAAGAACTTTTGAAAAGGCTCAAGATAGAGGATATTGGCATCCTGTGACCCCATATGGATACATAGAATATTAGTAACAGAGGAAGCTACTTGTCACTCTAGTACATAATGTTTCAATGCATAGAGTATGAAAGAAAAAGGGAGTATGATGCTCCGCTTCAGAGGGAGTGACTGCAGAATATCCCGAGGTTCGGCATGGTACGACAAGATGGATAGATTACTGATGACTCTAGGCTTTACTAAGAGTAAAGCAGATTCCAACCTTTGCTTCAAGGTTGAAGACGAAAGACCAGTGATGCTCCTGTTATATGTCGATGAATTGTTCCTGACAAGAAAGAGGAACTCATTAAAGTTGCAAGAAGAGGAAGCTTGCTAGGGATCAAAGTATGGCAGAATCAGGATGGAATATCCATGGGACAAGGGAAGTATGCAGTAGAGATCCCGAAGATGCTTGGGATGATTTAATGCAAGGTCATGACCACACTTATGGCATCGAACCTAAAGCTATTGAGTGTTTCTTCATCAGAGTCAGTTGATGCTATGATGTATCGTCAGATGATTGGGTCCTTGATGTACCTGACGAATACGAGACCAGATGTTTGCTTTGTTGTGAACACACTGAACAAGTTCCTGATAGATCCAAGACATGTTCACTTGATTGGTGCAAAGCATATTCTAAGGTACCTGAAGGGTACAGTTGATTATGGGCTCAAGTATGAGGTGAATCAAAATATTATCTTGGAAGTTTAGGTGGATTCATATTGGGCAGGCAGTGCCATTGATAGGAAGAGCACTTCGGGGTTCTTATTCAGTATGGGATCAAGCATGATCTCTTGGTTTAGAAGGAAGCAATCCCGTGTGGCACTGAGTATAGCCGAAGTAGAGGATGTCGCAGCTTGTTCGGCTAGTTGTGAGGCAGTGTGGCTAAGGAAGCTACTATCTGATTTGTTTGATCTCTTGTTGGATGCTACTTGTATATATTGTGACAACTAGAGTTGTGTGAATTTTTCGAAGAACCCAGTGTTCCATGACAAGTCGAAGCATATCGAGATCAAATATCACTATATCAGGGATATGGTGCATAGAGGAGCAGTGAATCTCTAGCATGTTGTGATGGATGAGCATATAGCTAATGCGTTGACCAAGCCATTGGCCATAGTGAAGTTTGAGTACTTTAGGGAGAATCTTGGTGTTCTCCAAATCGAGTTTCCTTCCAAGGGGAAGTGATGAGTTCGTGTGACTTTCTGACATGGTCGTAGGATTGGTTCCTCCCATGGTGAGATGTAAGTGCAGTTCCCTTCTGACATGGATGGTGGATGTGTTCCTCCCATGGTTAGATGTAAGTACAAAGCCCTTTTGACATGGATGGTGGATGTGTTCCTCCCATGGTCAGATGTAAGTGCAGAACCCTTCTGACATGGATGGTGGATGTGTTCCTCCCATGGTCATATGTAAGAGCAGATCCCTTCTAACATGTATGGTGGATGTGTTCCTCCCATGGTCAGATGTAAGTGTAGAGCATTTCCCCAGATGGTAGTAATTGTGTCCTACCATACGAGTGTATGTAAGTGCATATCCTTTCCATCGATGGTAGTAGGTGTGTCCTACCATGCCAGTGGATGTAAGTGTTAGGACCTTTCCATGGATGGTAGTAGGTGTGTCCTACCATGCCGGTGGATGTAAGTGCTGGAGCCTTTCCTAGATGGTAGTAGGTGTGTCCTACCATGCTGGTGGATGTAAGTGCTGAGTGAGCCTTTCTGACATGGATGATGGATGTATTCCTCCCATGGTTAGATGTTAGTGCTGGGCCTTTTTGACATGGATGTTGGATGTGTTCCTCCCATGGTCAGATATAAGTGTTGGGCGGGCCTTTCTGACATGGATGCTGGATGTGTTCCTCCCATGGTCAGATATAAGTGCTGGGTGGGAATTTCTGACATGGATGCTGGATGTGTTCCCCCCATGGTCAGATATAAGTGTTGAAGAATATGAAGACCTACATGGAGGCTAGGCTTGCAACCAACATGAAAAGGGGTTGGCTTTGTAGAACTTCTTGTGACGATTAGAATTGAGAGATATCACCATTTGATCGAGATAGCTAGAGCAGTGATGATGATGATGATCCGATGATGATCCCGGTTTGATGATGATCTAGTGACAAAGACTTGTGCTGATGAATTGTGTCAAGAGAATACCTTCCTAGTTAAGAGGGAGCATTGATGTATTTGTAACTTCAGATTGTATTTACTTGTATATTTCATATATTGTATTTCATTGGTCCTCGATGTTCCTATCGGGAGAATCATGAATGTAATCAAGTCATGTAAAGTCATAGAGGTTAACTCTCCTTGTTGATCGGGGGGGACAAAGTCCCCATAGTTGTGGGGCACTAGGGTTATTAGATTCTCCTAGAGAAGTCGACCCTAGTAAGTAATTGTCAAGTCGGAAACTAGTATAAATAGAGAGTGAGCCTCTCTATTTTTCACACACACTCACCCATCTATAGCGCATAGGTGAGAGAGGAGGAGCTCACTCAAGTGAGAGAGAGAACAACTGTTGGAGATCATCTTTCTGTATTTGGGTTTTACTGCTGCCACTGGTGCTCATTCTATCTCTGAGGAAGTTATGGGGTTTTCTCCTTTATGGTTTCCTCGAGGAAAATCTTTGTGTCTATTGTCTCTTGTGATTGATTGTTGTGCATGTTATTCTCTCATATAAGATCCTAAGATCATATTGTCTAAGTGATAAAAATCTAATAGAGGTTTAATATGCAGAAATGTAAACCAATAAAGGTCCCTTTTTTATTAGGTGCAAAGTTATATATAGATTATTTTCCTAAGTCTCAAGAGGAGGTTAAAGACATGTCATGTGTTCCCCATGCTAGTGCAGTTGGAATTTTGATGTATGATATGGTATTTACTAGACTAGACATTGCCCATACAATGAGAGTTTTTAGCATATATTGTTAGAATTGTTGTTCCATTTAGATCATCAAGCAACGAGTCGAAATTATTGATGTAGTGAATAGGAATGAATTATACAAAATAAAAAAATCAAATCTCACCGAAAACAAACAAGTATTGCTCAGAGAATTACATTATTATCTTCATTACATAATTTGGTGTTATAATAGTGTTACATAGGAAATAATTCAAATTATTAGGGATGAATTCGAATCTACCAACTGGATGTGAGTGTATCTGACTACATGACTAACTAAAGATGTCTAAATCACTATTGGAGTCGAAGTGGTTAACTATATATGTCTAACTAAGTCAGACAATCAGTTATAATCAGTTAACTCAGCCTAACTGACGTGGTAGGTGAGAAAAGGCGCCTTATCCACATGCAACCATGCATAAATAGCACTAACTAAACTGAAAGTAACTGAAGGATAACTAATATTAACTAGTTCCAAGTCCAACTGATTGAAGGAGGTTGGTTCCGAGACTCCCAGTGTCTCCTAAAATGTAGGGATTGGCCTAGGAGGCGCCTAAACTAATGCATGTAAGTGCAGTTAGTGGCAGTTAGCCTCTATCGGTGTTCCCCACACTCTAGTAAGTGGTACATGCGGCCCCATTAGGCCAAGTGGACCCAATCATACTAGTGGATCCAAATAATTAAATAAAACTCCTAAGTTAGGCTAAAATAATCTAATAGACAGTTTGGTTAAGGGAGGATTATAAATCCTAACCCCCCCCGAATCCTAACTTGGACAACTGTGGGCCTTTGAAACAAGGGCATAAGTCACCCATATACAATCTAAAAGATAAAAAATGTTTCTTAATAAACTATGGAAACAAGGGAAAATATCATAGGAAAAAACACCCCTCAAGATAAGCAGGAAACAGGAAAATACAAGCTATCTTTAGAATAAAGAAGCTTCCTCCTTAGAAAAATAACTTGTCAAACACTGCTTCAAAATTGTAGCTCTATGAAACAGTATGGTTCTTCTGTGCAGAAACATCCTGAAACTGTGCATGTGAACCTCTCCAAACTAATGGCTATGTCTTGAGGAATTTTCCTCTTTGGAAGAAGAGGAATATGCTCAACTGAATCAGAAATATAGACAACTACTTGATGAAAGCTGGACCCATGTAGAACAATTGAAATCAACTGATGAGAGAGCAAAAGTGCTTGGGAATTAGAACCATGTTAGGAACACCCAAGAAACTAATATATGGAAGCCTTGAACATCAACCCATGTGAGGTAAAATCATCCCCAAGTGTTAGGAGCAAGTGTCCTGGCGAATGCAGAATGTCTCCATCTTTACTAGTTCTGTGAGGAGATGAGCATGTGATCAAATAGATAGGTAGAGAAGCCCTTGGACTCTGGAGAACAAATGCTTGAGCTCCATAATATTATATAGCTTCAGAAACAACCAATGATTCAGAAAATATAATCTCAGCAAACTCATAAGAGGAAACTAACAACAAATCCCCAGCAACAAGTTTGAAGAAGACTTGCGGTACTTGATTTTTCACACCAAAATTGTTGAGAGCAACTACAAGCATTACTGAAAGCTCTTGAAACTTAAAAAATTAACCAAATAATATCATATCAGATCCAAATAATTTCATATTAGATTCAATAATGTGGCATAAATCCAAGTGCTTCATCGTAATGGTAGATGCACAATTATCTCCTTCTTCAAAACCTTGAGTATTGGTGCATGCAATCATGTAGGAATTTTCTGAAATCTCAAGATTAATAAGGATGAATGGATCACTCCTAAAATTTGATATTATTTCCAAAATATACATATATCCATAAAATATAATATAAGAATAAAATAATACTGACATCAAATCACCAACAACAACTTCAAAGGAGAATTGCGGTACTTGATTTTTCACACCAAAATTGATGAGACCAACTACAAGCAACACTGGAAGCTCTTGAAACTGAAAGATTGAACCAAGTGATAACAGGTCAAACAAAAATAAGATAATATCATATCCAAATAGGATCATATCATATCCAAGGGCATGCTCCACCGAGATGGTAGATGCACAATTTCTCCTTCTTCAAAATTCCGAGTATTGGTGCATGCAATCATGTAGGAATTTGTTGGAAGCTCTAGATCAATGATAGTGAATGGATCACTCCTAAAATATGATATTATTTGAAAAATATACAAATAATTACTTATATACACACAAAAAACATCATTAGAGACAGAGAAATCAAATTCCTCTGCCTTTCCTGGAGCAATCATCGGTAAACTATGCACCTTTCCTAGAGCAATCATCGGTAAACTGTGCACAAAATTTATAATAGAAGAATCAATGGAGAATTTTTGCATAGAATTACAGGATATTTTTATTCAAAAAACAAGATTCGAATTTATTCTTCTGGATCATCCATATGAGAATATTAGATATCAGAGATCTCATAAACTTCCGGAGCAGTCGAAGAATGAGTCACTCCAAGGAGACTTTTTTCAATTCAAATTGATTGTGTGGAAGATTCTGCTTCTTCTTCATCTTGAACAACTTCATCAGAGAGAGTAGAGGCCAAGAATTTTGAATAAATAACTCTTGTGGTTCTGAATGTGCTCTCCAAATTTCTATAATAATCCTCATTGTGCTTCTTAACGGTTCTATCCAGTTCTGTCCAGAGATCCTTTGGGTATTCTGCAGAATCAATAAGGTAGCGCAAGCTTGGAGAAAAGGTCGTACATATTTCTCCAAAAGCTCTATCACCATCATTTATCTAGTCATTCCGATATTTTTAATACTCTTTACCAAGTCCAATAGATACCTCATAGAGAGCTTGTATATTTAGAGATACAATCATCTTCAACTTCCATTCTAAATATCTTGTGTATGGAGTAAGAAGAGGAACTGATAATATCGAAGCCATATGAAGTTGAACCTACAAAATATCACTGAAAAACCAAAAATATTTGAAATATGTTAGAATCGATCCTTCCCTCTCAAAATGAACACTTTCTCAGGTTCCTTCATGCCTGCATCGCCACTTTGAATAAATTCAGATGAAGTAAGACACTCTTTGCGATACTTCTGTGGAAACCTAGCTGCTTTTGGTGTTCAATGAAGAGTATATAGACTTGAAGCTTTCTTGAGATGGATCTGATACCATGTTAGAATTGATGTGCCATTTAGATCATCAAGCAATGAGTCCAAATTATTGATGCAGTGAATAGGAATGAATTATAAAAACTGAACAAATAAAATATCACAGGAAACAGACAAGTATTGCTCAGAGAATTACATTATTATCTTCATTACATAATTCAATGTTACAATATTGTTAGATAAGAAAGAATTCGAATCATTAGGGATGGTTTCAAATCTACCAACTGGATGTGACTGTATCTTATTGCATGGCTAACTAAAGATATCTAAATCACTATCGGAGTCCAAGTGGTTAACCCCATATGTCTAACTAAGTCACACAATCGGTTATAATCGGTTAAATCAGTCTAGCTGAAGTGGTAGGTGAGAAAAGGCACCTTATCCACATGTAGCCAAGCATAACTGGCGCTAATTGAACTGAAAGTAACTAGAGAGTATTTAAGATTAACTATTTCCAACTCCAAATAACTGAAGGAGGTTGGTGCTAGGACTCCCAATGGCTCCTAAAATGTAGGAATTGACCTAGGAGGCACCTAAATTGATGCATGCAAGTGCAGTCCATGGCAATTAGCCTCTATCAGTGTTCCCCACACTCTAGTAACTAGTACTTGTGGCCCCATTATGCCAAGTGGACCCAATGGTACTATTGGACCCAGATAATTAAATAAAACTCTTAGGCTAAAATAATCTAATAGATAGTTTGGTCAAGGGAGGATTATAAATCCTAACATATATATGTCAAAACTAGGGAAGGGACATTGGGAAATAGTAAAGAGGGGTTTCATACATTTATGTGGCACTTCAAATTATGCAATCTTCTAGAAAGGAAGGACTAGACCTAATGGGGAGATAAATATACAAGGTTTTGTTTTTCCAGAGTGGGATGAAGATATTGACCACAAAATATTTACAAGTGGTCATGTTTTTAACTTAATTTGCAGAAACAAATAGTTGGATGAGTGAGAGGTAGGGTGTAGTTTCATTTTCAACTATAGAAGTAGAATACATGGTAGTTAATCATGGAAGTAGGAGAGCCATATGGTTGAAAAAGTTGTGTTTAGGTATTGAATTTGTTCAAAAAGTAGTGATAACAGGTTGTGACAACTCAAGTGTGATTTTTTGGCAAAGAACCCTTCTTATAATTCCAAGACAAAGCATATTTATGTTTAATACCATTTTGTTAGAGACATGGTTGAGTAGAACACAATGTTGCTTGGAGAAGGTTGATACCATGAAGAATGTTGCAAATTCATTAACGAATTCTATTGGAACTGAAAATTTCTCTTGGTGTAATGAATTAATGGGCATTACTTCCCTTAGTAATTGATTTCATTAATGCTTACCCTTTGACTCCCTATTTTAAAGAATACATCAAATGGGAGAATGTTGGACATGTGTTGTATTCTTTTTCGATTTCCATAACAAGGGGGGTCCAGGATGATGATTAAATCCCCAAACTAGGGGGGTGGAAGAGGCTAGTGCCATTGAGATAATATTTTTGGTCTTTTTTATCTGTTTTTATCCTATGGTTTTGTGGCCCATTGCAAACTAATTTCGGTCAAGGAATTTAGGTTTTAATCTAATGAGTTAATGGATTAGGGTTTTGAATGCTATAATATTGTACTTTAAACATAAAATATAATACAATGAGATATCTAGTGCAGAAGCTATCAAGAATGTTGATTTTGCTAGTATTGGGTTTCCAAGGTAAATCTTTGTGTAATGTGCATGAGAGCCATTGTTAATTGTTGTGTTTTAGATTTTGTCTGGTATTATTTTGTCTTAACACAGGTTTATCAAATTTCTTCATTGTTCATCCAATCTCATTTCTTTATTAGTCCTATTATTTGCTTGTTGATTTTGTTTTGAACACTTGGTAGTACTCGATTCTTCCTAGTTTTTTAGCCTCCTCTCTATCCTCATTTTGCTGAAGGTTCCTTCATCCAACCTCATTGCTTCATTGATCATGTTATTTTCTTGTTGATTTTGTGGTTTGAGCACCTGGTAGTCCTTGGTTGTTTCTAGTTTTTTGGCCTTCCATCTGTTATTTTTATTAGATGAACTAGATTTCCTTTCATTGGATTTGTGCCATTAATTATATACCAAATGATGAGATAAGAGTCCCATGTGACTATTAGATGATGGAATTTCTTCGAGTGATGATCCTTGACCCTTTTCTGCTTGATTAATTGTCACTATTCCTAGGTCGTATTCATAGATAATTTTTATTTTCCCCTCCGTATCTAGCACGAACTCCCCCCCGCCACACACCTACCACCATTAAATGCAAAGCATTCTTAGCCATTAAAAAATTTCATAATGTTTGAAAAACGATGACATTCATAAATTTTCTATTTAAAAATGAAATTTAGAATAAAAAAGATGAAATTATATTAATGTTCTTGCAATAAAACCAAACATAACATAATTATTATTCTCTAATAAAATGAAATGGATAACAAATAACTTAGAGTGTCAAATTTTAAAACAATGAGGCTTTATCATAATCAACCAAGTACTTGAAAGAAATATAATTAAACTCTATGGACCTACATGTCTATGAGTTCATTACTTCTTTTTAATTGACATACCATCCATACTTTCTGGGTGTTAAAGGTCATGCAAAGCACATGGCTATGCGTTCATCCTTTCATTTTAATCGACACACCGCCCTTACTTTCTTAACACTTTCATTCAAAGGATAACGAACATACTTTCCTAGCATTTCCAATTTGTTGCTTTTATCGACGCTCCTTTGCACCTTTTGGCGAAATTGCTAGTCATATTGATTATGGAAGGATGACTTGTCAAACTATTAATGATCTAATGGTAGCCCATCATTTGTTTACTACAATTGGAGAAACCAAAGGATGAGGGCACCAAGAATGGCTCGTGAATAATCTAAATAGGCATAGATTCAATTATTTCTATCAGCTTTTGGGGATACTTAACATTATTAATGTGTGTTGCTATGTTTATATTGCACACATATATATGTCCAATCAAGTGAAGCATTTTGTATCCAATGCAATGGTCTATGCATAAGTTGGTTAGTAGCAAATAATGGTATGTGTATGCATATGTTTCCTCTCTTTGACTTGAGGTGGGTAGAGTCTACAAAATATAAGAGGTTCTCTCTCTTTATTTCAATTTGGTTACTTTTCATAAATCTAGCTTCTAAAATTAGCGATGTTTTTCATAATGTTGTTCACAATGTCATTAAATTCACATGGTTAATTAAGCAACATTTCTCCATTATTATTTCTAAGAGTATAATTTGATACAACTATGAATTTTAAATCATTTAAGGTTATTATTTGTGGATTTTAGAGGACAAGTGCTACTACTATCAATTTTAAATGCTTTAAGCTATCGAAATATTATAGATTTGATGGTGGTTTAATGGGACAACCCAATTGAAAATCCCAGTCCTATCACCTAATTGGCAATGCCAAATTCAAGAGTTGCAGGAGGCATTTGATTCAGACTTTGTTGAACATACTCACTAGGAGTTTAATCATCATTCATATATTCTTTCCAAGGAAGCTATTATTCTAATTGAGGGGATTTTGGTCTTTAAAGAGGTCCATGGTGAAGAAGTGCTTCATGAAACTCAACAAGTACCATTCTAAAGATTTATGTCAAGCATTTATGTAATTGTGGTTTATGGTAGTATGGAAGGATAAGCTAGTAAGGCTTCTAGTATTACTCTTTAATCCATAATGATCAATATGTTTCTGTTTCATATGTTATCTTCTAAAAAGTATGGTAAGATGGCCATTAATGGTTTTTAGGGTAGCTCTATCTAGAGCAAATAAGTTAATGTATATTTTGATTTCTACATGGAATAAAAACATCTTGTTTTTTTTCTTGGATTTATTTATAAATGTGATGGGATTTTCATAAATATGGATATAATGCTTCACTAACATTTGGTTGATTTTAAATATGCTTATGTACACTTTGAATATGGTTCAGATGTAAATCTTAATAATTTTTTAATATAACTTAAACGAATCTTAATGTTTTTAAAAATTATATACTAATCTATAGATGTTGTTTAAAAATTACTTTCATTATTTGGATATTCATTTAAAAAAACATAAGATGCCCAAACTATAAAGTAATGATAGTCTCTTCCTTGCATTGAAGGCTTGAAAGTAGCTTAATGAAAAAAATTCATTCCTAATTAAAGCTTGACTTTTTGTTATTAAAAAAGTTTGTTATTTAAACCAATATTTTTTTCATTAAACAAATTGAATTTAGGATTTACTGTTTGAATCTATGCTTTTATTAGGGAGGGACTATGTATGAAGAATTTTGACACCATACGAAGAATTTTATAGGATGGCTTAACGAGTGCTTGCAATCAAAGATTATAAACTAGAGCCACGAGGTGGAAATGTCCCTGACGTTGCTTTTATTATAAGATGTTAGTTATAGAAACAAGAATGTAGACATACAAAACATATTTGGATCAGTTTGTCATTGCGATGCAATTTGAGCAGCTCTTCAAAACTCTTAATGAAATTTCCAACAAAAATGATGGGAAACATGTGAATGACAACATATTGGTCTGAAATTTCCAACAAAAATGATGGGAAACATGTGAATGACAACATATTTAGACCAATATGTTTATGTCCACAAATTGAACAAAAAAATTCTCTACTCAACATAGATGGAGTTATTAAAGACTTAATGATAACCATGAAAATATTGTAAAATAAAATAAAAGTAATAAAAGCAATTAAAGTTATTTTACCTCATTTAGTGAAAGCCAATAGAAGTTGGGTTTAAATGTATTTGAATAAAAAAATAATCAAAAATAATAAGAGGGTAGGTATGTTCCACCTTTTTCTCTTGCCATCAAGCGCAAATGTGAATGCCAACTCAACTATTAAAAAAAAAAGTCCTATTCAACAAATAAGGTAAGCATGTGGAACTTATCTTTGACATGTGCCACATGTACTTTTAAAAATTTAAAATTAGAGTTTAGGGAGGCAAGGTTTAAACCAATAAAACACCCCACACTAGTAGAATACTATTGGGTAGATCCAATAACTACCTCTTAGGACTAGAGTAAGACCATCTTTGTCTTATTAAGTGTCAAAAGAGTATAGGAGAAGTCATTATTACCATTGCATCTCAAGAGCCAATGGACCTCTTGTTGATTCCTAGACACAACAGTTTATTTGAATAAAAAAACTAGAGGAGATATCTATCACCTTATTCAAAATAGAAAACTAGTCCAACTCCTTCACTTTAGTAAATGAAGGCAACAATAATGATAATTAATACACTCCAATATTGTTCAATACAAAGAGTAGTTAGAAAAGTTTAAAACCTAAAAAAAAAAATATGGTTTTCTATTTAAGTGAAATGTAATTGTATAGTCACATTTAAAATTTGTACTAGTATTTCTAATGGTTATAGAATAATAAAATTATATTATATTAAAGTGAATTACTTTCATCTTCTATCATCAAACTTTGTAATAAGATTGGAACTTTACATAATTAAACCCCAAAAAATGAACAAACAACACAGTTATAAAAGTTTTATATATTATAATAATGTCAATTATTTAAATTTATAAAAAACTAAAATGTGAATATCAATTTAAGTATAATTTTATAAGAACCAAATAATAAATTCTAAATCCTTTTTAAAAATGAAACTAAACCCTTAGAAAATGAGATATACGGAATTGATAATTAAGTCATTTAAAAAATTAAATACCATTATTGATTGGACAATCATATTGTCCAAATCTTGGATATCAAACCCGAGAAGAAGATAGGACATTCAATTGGGATTGATATTTTAATTGTCCTTAACAATTGATTAAAATTATTAATTTTAAACTAAAGGGTGGGCCGCCCATCAAATTTAAACATATGCATGTGTAAAGTTGAATTGCTATTATCAAAACTTTTAGAAGGAAAAATATGATATCAACAACTGGATTTTTAAAGGCCTTTGTAAAATTTAAGAAGGAATTATGAGAGTAGTGTCCGTGCAACAATGGAAATGGCAAGTCGTTGACACTGAAGGGCACACGTGGAGTAAAAAAATGCGTTTTTTAAGCTCAAGTCATTTTCCGTGGTTAAATTATAGGTTGCACTCATTCTTATGGGCTTAGAAAGAAATGCATGGCTAAGATGTATTCTATATTGCTCCCTATAAACATGAATAGTTTTTAAATACAACGCACCTTATAAGCCATGCTTTCCCAAGGACTAATGGCCTATATAACCACAGCTAGGACAATACATACTCTGATAATTAGTGCACCTTAACCTTGTTTATTCCTTATGCCAAGTTCAACATGCGAAGATAGTATTTATTGGTGTTGACTCTTAAATAAAGGCATACATATTGGTGATTGCATATAAAAGAAACATGTGCTCCAACAATAAAACATGGCATTGCCTCTTGGTCCACCTGCTCTGGAAAGTAGAAATATTTGATTTCAACACGTGGATTGTCTTGTAAAGTGGAATTGCACAAGTTTTTTGTTTTCCCAACTAGCCAATTTGCTCGACATGCAAAGAAGAAAAGTTTGCTTTCAACACGTGGATTTTCAAAAGCAGGGACACTTGAAGAATTTGCATAGAATTTTTCACATAATGTGTGGATCGATGCCCCTCACATTCCTTGAATCCATTGTGAAGTTTTCGTGCTATATATGTTTATAGTATGCATGACCATAATAGCACGATCTCACTGTGTTTTAACACCATATTCCATTTTACCTAACTATATCTCACTGTGTATGGAAGAAGTATATTTCCTATTTTACCAAACTCTAATTTCCATTCTATTCTAAGAACAAAATTCTCTTCAACGTTCCAAGAAATCAATCTTTACACTAATAAGTGTAATTAATTCAAACAATACTATATCACCGCACATATATTATGGCCATGAGAGTAAGACATTATAACTTTTTACTATAACAAATAATATAATTAAACCAAAACACAGAGTTTCATTCCAGGTCCTTGATTCGATTACGATTTAAAGTAACAAAAATTAAAATCAGTGCAGAGACTTGCTACCTTGGTTTTAAATTCAATTCAAATGAATTATTAGAACTTTGTTGAAATAAAAAGCTATTTTAAGGATGAGAAGAAGAAACAAAAGTATGCATTGCAAAGCGTTAAGGAGTCATCATTGAAGGGTTCAAGAAATTTTGTGAGTTGAGTCAATCCAAACGAGCACTATTGCCGACATCATTTTTTCATAGACATTACCCCTCATGTTTTTATGGAAAGGTTGAACCTGATTGAAATTCATTTTGTGATTTGATTAAATGCTCCACTAAATTCCAAGAATCTTTTGTTATTCTAGGCTTCCTCCCAATTTAGTGTTCCATATTCAGTGATTTCATTATACTCTCCACTGAATCCAATAATCTTTTGTTCTTCCTAATTTTTCTCCCATTTCAGGTTTCTTATTTTCGAATATTTACGCAGTAAGTGATTTTATTTTTCATTTTTCCTATTGAAGAAGCACATACTAATTAGCCAAAGAATTCAGGAATTCAACGCCTAGAACTGAAATTCGGTAAATATAAACAGGTGGAAACAGTAAAATTTCAAAGCCTCATTATTTAAGATTCAAAGCACTTAAATTGTCCATTTAAGTGCTGTATCAAGCACCAGCAACAATTTCAAATTATGAATAGCTTTCGTCGTTTATTTTTTTAAGTCCTGCAGCACAAGCTTTATGTCTCACCAGTTTCGACATTACACGGATATTTGTTTGATGGTTTAAGTGGAAGTTGTAGTATTTTTTTTAAGTTATTAATTTCAAATAATGGTAGCATACATTTTTTAAGTTAATATTCATTTCATTTTATTTTTTTAAAATCCGTTAAACGAGACTTACCCTCCTCGGTATGCCACGACGACAGCCTGGGACGGTCCGGGTATTCCACGAATACATTAATGCAATGAATGGTACTGTACATAACGTGGATGGAAGCCGCGGATAGGTGTCCAATGGCACCCTGGGCTCAATCACGCCAACCAAAACTATAGCATAGACTTTGACTTACGGAATAAAATTAATCCTAGATGACAACTAATGCCTCCCTGCATGGACATAATACGATTCTAAACCACGTATATTCAACTACATAAATATGCAGTTTAACATATTTTTGACACTTTAATGCTCGACCACTTCTAAATGACACGTCCTTATTTTATTTTCCCATAAAATAGTCTCCCCGTTAGCTGCCGCGTACCCCTCCAATGTGACATGGCTATCTTGAATTGCAAAGATGTGTCACGGAGCGTACCCCTCCAATGTGACATGGCCATCTTGAATTGCAAAGACGTGTCACGGAATTGATGGTATAAGACAAGAACAGAAAATAAAAAGTCTACCCTGCCAGTCTAAGCCGATTTCAAAAATTGTGCAAGGTTCACTAGTCTGGACAGGACGAGGTCGTCCGGCGGTTGAAAGCGACCTAAGAGCCAGCTAGCACGCTCGGGTAAGCCGAGAAGGTAGGAAGTGATAGTGACTCCTCCGTTCAAGTCAGTTTGCTCAATTTTCCCAACTCAGGGTAGGTCCTCATTAACCTCAAATTCAATATTTTCAACACTAACCCTATTGCCGTCGATTGACCCACGAAATTTCCTAATAAGATATATCCATCCAACACTCATAAAGAGTTGAACGAGTCACTCTCTGGATTCCACACAACTAGCATTATCGGGCTCGTCCTGGTTGGTTACCCCATAAAACAATAGATGATAAAATTCATTGGAACTTAAAAAGGAAAATGAGGGCATATACCAAGAGACGGAAGAATGATAATTTCACAGACCAAGCACAGGGAAAACCTCAAGAATACTCCAGAGGGATGAGGAAGATCATGAAGAGGGAAATGTGAAATTAAAAGCACTAAATGAAACCCTTGGATACCGAGAACCCCACTTGTCAAGACAATACAAGCGTATACTCCAAGGTAGAGTTATACGCTTTCAGTAATCAATTTTACGAAAAATATTGGTTTAGTTTAGTTACACATGTAGGTGAATATCAATGAAGTTGAAATTTTAGTGGATCCCATCTTAAACACTAATATACATTCAACCCCATTTACTTATGGTGTGGTTACATGTTAGTTTGTAATATATAAAGGAGAACTATAAATTAGTTCAATCCTTATTAAGTAATGCCATATTTGATTAATTTCTATTAATATTTATGTTGAATTCAATTTTTATAGAATAATTACATAAAACACATAAAAATAATTGCATAAAACACATAAAAATAATAAGCAAGAATATTGAAAATTTTAGAACATTTAACTTAGTATAGCATTTTGAATCCATGTTTCTTTCTATTAGACTTCTATCGACATGTTATTTATTTGATCTACACATTAATAACTAAGCATTGCTAACTACATAGTTGTACATGATAAGTACATAATCACATGGGAGATGGTAAATGCATCAACTTGTCGTTATTAAAACTTGTGTTAATAGCTAACCTACCAAAAGCCTTGTAAATCACTATTTGGGGTAGATACCCTCAACTAACGACAAACAAAACATAGAAGGAAGGTAAGAATAGAAAGGGATTGCTTGGTTATCAGTGTAACTAAGCAAGCCCATGAGATAATAGAAGCAATCATAGAAAGAGAACCAAAAGGGAGTAAGGGAGTAAGGAAACAAAATAGTACTTGTATTGTTTTTGCAAACATATTGTAAGTTAAGGGTTTTGTGGATTTTCAAGATAAACGTTCTTTGGATTAGATTCCGGGTAGATATTATTAATTGGGTTTTTTTTCCTTGAGAGGAGAGGTTTTCTTACAATAAATTATGCATAAATGATCGAGATGTTTTCTCGTAGTAAATTATGCGTCAATGATTTGGATGCATTTCTTTATACCATTCTTTGAAATATATTGAACTATTGATGTTTTCTGGTATGTTTATGGATTAAATTAATGTTAAACTGTTGTGAGTAAAAAAATAGCCAACAATTAGGGGGCATTGC
Source organism: Pseudotsuga menziesii (assembly GCA_001517045.1). Taxonomy (NCBI): domain Eukaryota; kingdom Viridiplantae; phylum Streptophyta; class Pinopsida; order Pinales; family Pinaceae; genus Pseudotsuga; species Pseudotsuga menziesii. The sequence goes on along the minus strand of LPNX010923751.1, from coordinate 174,011 downwards.
AACTCATGACTAGACACCATAATCTAAGTAATCATACCATTAGAAACTTCAAGACATGATGTATGGACATGTGAACTCTGATATTAGTTATAGGGGCAAGCCTATTGAAAAAATAAATGGAGAAGTTGTTCTAACATAGTTGACAAAAAAATTTCTTGAAGGATTCCAACCCCACGATTGGTTCAAAACACACTAGATCGAGAGGAAGAATGTCAATTTGAAATTCCAATTCAAAGAAACCACACGAGGGAGACCAATTGGAACGATTCATCTAAAGAAATATTGGAACTTGTTGATAAAGGAAGGATAGAACAATCACAACCAAAGAAACCTGATAATAGTCTTTCCATGGGAAATACCAATTAATTTACCACTCAAACATATTTATTGAAAATACCACTATTTTATGGATCCATGGATGACCAATATCATACTTTTCTCCTTAAACGAATATGGGATGTGATAGGAGAAACAAAACCATACAAGCAATGTGCAATTTTTAAAGGTACACTTCGAGGACCAATACTAAGGTGTTACTGTAGATGTGAGAGGAATGAAACTTTTCAGACATGGTTAGAGGCCTTGGTAAAATTCTTGTATGTACTTTATGTGTATTCGAAAGAAAAACCATCCACGTTTTCTCAATTTAAAGATATAAAATATCGGAAAGGAGAAACTTTAGCACATTATGATGCTAGATTTTGAAAATGATCGAACAAGTTGGATAATACAGATGTGGTGTTCTTTACCCCTAAAAATTGAGAATCACACATAATATAGCAAGATTATCATGCAGTAAACTAGAAATAAGTAACACAAAACCATAAATATGAGATACTAATAGCAAAATATGGTAAGAAAAAAGATTTATTATTATGGGAACAATCTTCATGGGCCTCTTATGATAGGACCACCATTCGCTTGAGCAAATCACCATTACAATATTGTTCACAAAATACTTCGTTATAGCTTTGAAGCTCTTTAAATATGCTTCAAATATCCAAAATCCTAACTGGATGACATGATCAAAATACAACTTCCTAATGGGTCTTAATTAATAGAGAGACCCTTTTTACATTAGTTGTTGAAAACTAACTTATTCGGTTTTATTACAAAGTTATGACATTATACAAGGTATGATTAATTCTTAGAGTAAGGCTAATTAGGTTAGGACCCTAACATGCCCTCCCCATTCAAAAGAAATATTTCCCTTAATGTTGGAGGTGCACAAATTGTTGTAAAATGTTGGTTGGTTACCAAGTTGCATCTTCTTGCAACATGTCTTGCCGCTAGATCAAAATTGCATTGATGGTGCTCCCACAAATTGTCTTTTGTTGGAATCCAATATTGCAACCGATTTAATCTACATGGAGCCTCCCTTGTTTAATTTTGGAAAACTGGTATGCACTTTGCAATTAGATACTGCCACTTTTTTGAGGCAAGATACCTGGAAGACAATGTAAATCTTGGAGTGGTATAGCAGAGAAAACTTATAGGCTACCTTTCCAATGCATTGTAGAATGGTGCAAGGTCCATATAACTTTAGAACGAGTTTCTGATGGATATGGACTTTAAGAGATGTTTGTTTATGTGGTTGTAGTAAAAGAAACACCTGATCCCCAACTTCAAAGGAGCACTCAAAGTGATGTTGAGTGGCATATTCCTTCATTATGTTTTTGGGAAAGAATAAAATTATGTTTAAGGATGTGGAGAATATCAAGTTTGGTGCAGAGTGCGTCACCCACTGCCTAAACCTGTGAGTTACCTAGGATATAAGAAATAATTGATAAGGGTTTTTGGCCATACACTGCTTCATATGGATCTTTTGGAACTATGATAAGTGGTATTATACTACCATTCATCTAGAGGGATCTAGTGGGCCGATTGGTGTGGCTTATATGACACAAAGTAGCACCAGTAGTTTTCTAGGCATTTATTGATCACTTTAGTTTGATCATCTGTTATGGGGTGGTATGTCTTGCTGATATTCAACTGAGTGCCTTGAAGTTTGAACAACTATTGCCAAACTTGCTGGTAAAAGTGGGGTCACAATCAGATACAAGAGAAGTGGGCATGCCATGGAGTTTGAAAAATGGTAAGGCAAAAAATTAGGAATATTTGATCAGACGATCTACTACCACCATAATGACTATTTTTTTTCCTACCTTAGGAAGTCCCACAATGAAATCCATAGAGATGTGCATCTAGATACGGTTAGAAAATGGGGAGTGGCTGCAAAGCCCTCGGTGATTTCATTGTTTCACGCTTATGTTGTTGGAAAGTGTCTTTAGTGGAAACTAAGTTATGGATATCGTTTTTCATGCCTTCCCAAAGGAAATATTGCATAATTCTTTAATAAGTTGAATTCCTGAGTGACCTAGTGTGGGTGATTAATGCATTTCTTCCATGATCCTTGGTTTCAATGTCGAATCTAATGTGATAAAGATGCACTCCTTATACCTCAAAATATTTTGGTTCCATGTATACCCAAGTGCATGACTCGAGTCTTCTTTAAGTTGTTGGATGAGGTGGTGAATTCTGTCCTGAGATAACCATTCCTATCATTCTTCATCTATCCATCCTGGGATTGGTAAGGCTAAGGAAAGGAATGAACCCTCCTCTTCAATCTGCCTATACAAGACATCAACCAGTACATTGTCGCACCCTTTTATCTATGATTTAATAATAATAACCCAACATCTTAGCGTCCCATTTATGTTGCTCAGTTGAGGAAAGGAACTATTCAAGGAAATGCTTGATATATGATGGTATTTATTTAACTGGAAATGTCAATCAATTACATAGGTTCATCATGTCTCTACTGCATGAAGTATAGTCATAATTTTTTTTCATAGGTGTATGTGCCGAAGTTCCTATCGTAGAGATGCTTACTTACGAAGGCCAAGGAACATCCTTCCTCTAATAAGAATTTTCCCAGTCCATAGATCGAGGAATCACATTATAAAACAAATATATTTCTAAAATCTAGCATGGCTAGCACAAGTGCAGTAAACATGATGTCCTCAATGACGAACAAGGCATGCTTCGTTGTTTCATGCTAGGCAAAGGCATTCTTTTTGCGAAATGTTGTGAGAGGAGTTGCAATATTACCATAGTTCACCACAAACTTACGATAGTATCCTGCAAGGACATGGAATCCTCTCAAGTTCTTGAGAGCGTTGGGGCATGACTAGTTCTTCATAGCTTTCACTTTCTTGGAATCCAACTAAACCCAATATTGACTCATAATATGGAGTAAGTATTCAACCTCAGTAACCCAAAAGCACACTTAAAGCATTTAAAAAAATTGTTGGTCCTACAATAAGTGTAAAGTACGAGAAACATGCTAGAGGTGGCTTTCCTAGGTGTGACTGTAGACAAAGATATCATCAAAGAAAACCAAGACAAGATGGTGGAGGAAGGGGTAAAAAATACTATCCCTGAGACTCTAAAACTGGATGGGGCATTGCAGAGGCCGAAGGGCATGACCAAGAACTCATAATAAACTTCATGAGTGAGAAATTTTTGTTGTGTATACTTGAATATTTCATTCGTATTTGATGGTAGCCTAAATGAAGGTCGAGTTTGGTGAAGGATTTGGTACCATGCAACTCGTTTAAGAGATCGCCAATGACCAGAATACAATTTTTTTCTTTGATGGTGATTTTATTGAGAGCATGCAAATCATGACACATGCTTCAGTCGCCTTCCTTCTTGAGGACCATAACCACAAGTAAAGAATAAGGGCTTGTGCTAGGATGAATAACATTGACATACACCAATTCATGAATGATAATTTTAATTTCATTCTTATGGGAAATATGGTGGCAATAAGGATGAATGTTGAGCGATTTAATACTTGGAATTAAAGGAATGGCATGGCCATGATCCAAATGGGATGGAGGTTGACCCTTGGGCACATAAAAACCTATTGTATTAGGAGAGAACTGTTACCACCTAAGTTGTACTTAGTGGTTTTTATCAAGTGAGCCTGGTGAACTGGACAAAGATGATTTGTTTGGACTTCAGAAGACCTTAAGAATTGATTATGGGAAATTATTGTTGTACCATATCACATGTTCATACCCCATAGGGGAGTTGTAATAAAATGTTATATCATGATGGTGTCTGAAAAAGACTCGGTCTCTTAGACTTTATTTGTCAATCCAGTCAGCCCAGGGTGTTTTTTCCCTTGGTTATTATTGGTTGTTGAATAAACGACTGATAATTTCTGAGTTTTTCACTCAATACCTCCAAAGTTGGGGTGGTCGGCTTGGCATTTAGGCCTATTGAGATTATTAGAGTCTATGTGTCAATGTATAAACATGCTAGGCATTATGGTCGAGTCATATGAACATGTCTAAGTCCCCCTAGGTTTTTAATTTTTTTTTAATTTTTAAAGTTTTTTTAATTTTAATTTTTCCACAAAACTTAGGCTATTTTTTAATAGTCTAATTGGAAAAATTGGTTTTGTAATAAAAGTGGGCTCGAAAATTAGTTTCAGTCATGGGGGTGCCCATTTTCAAGCTCAGAGTGCCATGCAAACTCATAGACCCACTTTTTAGAGTTTTGAGTGATTTGTCCATCACTCAGGTCAAAAATCCCTAAAAATCAAATATTGATTATTTAATTGACAAATTAATTAAATAATGGAGAAAATTCAAAATCCTAAATAATTGGGATTTGCTCCGATTTGACTGAAATCAGTCTCATTGGCTTGGGATTGAATGGATCTGGCCATTCCTTGACAGAAGGATCTGATCTGGGCTGAACAAAGAGTACATTATTGCATGCAATATTGGGAATTGCGCCCTCTCTCTCTCCTCCACACGTGTGGGCTCATTTGGATGAGTTTTGGTGGATGCTTCAATTAGCAGGTTGAGGTGTCAGGCAGATCATCTCTCCGATTGAGAGTTTCAGTCAGTGGGACTCAGATCAGACTCAGATAGACTTAGATCAAACTTAGATTCACTCCACATGCAGTTGCAGTCTCTCTTTCCTTGGGAATTGCGCCCCTGGGCTAGATTTCTTGTATTTGCTATAAATAAAGCACATATTACCTCTTCCAAGCTAGTTAGAGTTGGATTGAGAAGCTGTTGCTATTGTATTGTATTGTTTACTATTTTGGAATAAAGAATCTTTAGAGGCAAGATCTATGGTGTAATGCTCTTCATGTGTGGATGGTGATTGTCAAGTGCTTATGAGGTATAATCTATGTTATTTATCTTTGTTGAAATATTGTAACTTCGAAGAATATTCTATATGTATTTATTTGTGGTCCCCGATGGTCCTACCAGGAGAACCACTTGTATTACTTTGTACCCCGATGCTCCTAATCGGAAGAACTAATAAGATTCATGAGGCAGTCCCCTCTAATTGTAAAGGTGGGTCATTAGCAGCCCAGTGTGGTTACTTGAGCCTACATGTGTAACTCGAGCCTACATGATTAACTCGATCCTACATGACAGATGAGTTAACTTAAGTGAACGGATGAATATAAATAGAGGTGTAGTGCTCCTCATTTGCAACACACACTCTCACTTGTGTAGCACATTAGTGGAGAAGAGAAGTAGCTGGAGAAGGAGGAGGACCAGGCTTTAATCTCCTTGCTGGTTTTATCTTTTATCTTTTATCTTTTTGGGGCATCTATATTGAGGAAGATTTTTTTGGGTTTTTCCCTTTAGGGTTTTCCCAGGATAAATCTTTGTGTTCCTTTTATATGGTTGTGCTTGTCTATCTTTCAGTGTCCTGTTTATATGCTTTTGTTATGAAAATGAAATGAAGTACTGATGTCTTAGCTAAGCATATGAAAAGTTAACATGGTAGCAGTGCCACCCTGAAAGAAGACATTGTGCAGCTAAAGAATATATGGCTTCTTTTTTTTGGGTCTCTATCCATGATCGATCAGCAAAAGAAGGCTAGACTGACTCTCCATTGAAGGGCGCATCTTTCTGTCGAAGCGGAATTCGATTCCGAGCATTTTTAGTTTTGGTGTGGAAAATTAGGGCTTTCTACAGAAGAATAATTTTTGAGTGAGCCCAGCATAGGATTGTTCTCCTCATCAAAATCGAAGTTTAGAGACCTGGATCAATAAATTTGGTTGGGTGAAACTCGGGGAAAGTCAAACCCTAGTTTGACCCCGATCTGAAAAAAAACCCTAAATACTAAAACTGCTAAGTTTTGGTACATTCGCTAAATCATGGGATTGGAAACGGATCAAGAGTTGAAAATTGTAGAGGCCAAAGATAAAATCCTGATTTACATTGTGTCTGAAATTCCGCCTCAGATTCACTATATTTTGGGAGATATGATCCCTCCAAGTTAGGGTTCCAGCCTCTTCCAGAATTCATCCATAAACAGGACATCTCGAAAAAATTGCTGTAGCATGGGCTATAGAGGTCTAAATGAAATTATTGAAAATTTTCTAGAAAGAGAATGGCCTGTAATTTCTTTGAACCAAATTTCAGAACCTGAAGATGAACCAGTGACACGTGGCATGCCGTACAACTGCACTGTTCTGAACAGTCCTGTAACATGTCACCTTGGGAAAATGATCATAAATTCAAATTGGTGAAACCAATTTTGAAGAAACTCGTGTTTTTGGATCAGAGACATGTGAGGTTAGCTCAGTGAAAAATTTCAGACATAGAGGAGTAGTAATTTTGGATATATCACAGAAACAATAACATGCATTTTTGCAGAAGAAATTGGAAAACTAGGGCTTCCTGTTCCGGGAGCTTCCCTCCACTGTTTTCAGAAAAGGAGTACATTGGAAAGCTCCATTTGAAGAGATATATATTTCTATCCAATCAGATCTGAAAGATTCCAAGTTTTGAAAATTAGGGTTTCTCTGACAAATCCTAGATCAACCAGCTCTAGAAATAGGACGGACACCTCAAATCAGTAAGATCTAATCTTTTGCTATTTGCATTTGAGGTTCTCATTTCAAAATGATCTATCACATCAGCTTGATGATAAGCTTGGTGAAGTTGAAAACTTCCAAGCATGGAAGTATTTGATCTCTCTGAAGAAAATGAATTGGACACCTACATGAGTAGAGAGGTTCTAGTTCTAGAGGGAGATGAGCCTGAAAGACTTACACAAGAAGAACTTGATCAAGACCAAGAAGATCATTGTTGATTCAATCACGGATCAACTTATACCACAAGTGTCTTCCCTAAAGACATCGAAGATGTTTGATTCATTGATCAAGCTATTTGAAGATAAGAACTTAAATCAGAATATGGCTTTGAGAATACAGTTGAAGAATGTGAAGATCCAGAATGCAGAACAACTTGAAGCGGTAGAAGAAGAAGAATGCAGAAGTGGTGATAGCCACCTTGAATGGCCTCCCAGGATCATGGGATTCATTCATGTGAAGAATGTATGCTAGAAGTAAGTAATTACTTTCAGCTCGACTAATAAGAAGAGAAGAAGAATATGGGAGCAATTGAAGATCAAGCTCTCACCATTCAAAGAAGATCCCTCAAGCGATGAGGAATATGAAAAACTCAATTCTTGAAGAACCTCTTATTCATCTTATCATTTGGATAAGAAATGATGATTTCATGAATGAAGAAGATGATAAAGCAGAATGATCAAGATGGATTCTACCCACGAATCAAATAAAAGATAAGTATTCAATTGCCATTTCATAATATTGTTTTGTTATGCATTTGATTGTATTCAGTTGATGTGTTATGCATGATAGATTGTTTACATTAATACTACTAATATGCATGTGATGGGTAAGTAGCTCATGGCGTTATACAACTCTCCAGTGCTACTTATCAAACCTCTTTGCTGACATATTGGATTAGTGCACAATCTCAATGATGTCATGGTAGAGATAGAAGGCATCTAGAAAGTTTCTGTGAAATATGGATGAATGTTGTATTGGCTAAATAGTTGCATGATGCATAAGAATTTGTCGTTATGCATATGTTTTATGAAATAGTTCTAACCATGCAACTGATGCATTTGAATTGTAGGGAAGGTCCTATACAACCTCCTACAAGAAAAGAAGGACGAGACTTGTTCCGAAGAACAAGTGATGACAATTCAATAAACATGAATCTGAGGCTCCCAGGGTCAAAGAAACCATGACGGAAGAAAGAGCTTCAGAGAGTGGTAGATCCACCTCAAAGGATGAAGACCACCATGGGTATGAAAGATAACTCAAGATGAAGAAAAGAATTCTATAAAAGAAACTATGATCAAAGAATAATAGTTGATCATGGGGAATGATGTATACGATATGATTTCGAGACATAAAGGGAAGTACATAGTATCTTCCATATGGATCTACAAGAACAAGTGTACAAAGAAAGGTTCATGATTTTCCTCAGAAAGAATAGACTATGACATGCCATACTCTATTGACCAGTATATATCAAGCATAGAACCACCTGTACAGAATGAAGAAGGAAGATAATACTCCACTTCAGGGGGAGTGACTACAGAAGATATCTGAGTTCGACATGGTACGACATGATGGACAGCTTCTTGATGGATCGAGACTTTACCAAGAGTAAAGTGGGTTCCAACCTTCAAAGTTGAATGCAGAAGACTAGGATATGTTGATGATCTGATAAGACGAACTCATGGAAGATGTTATGATGAAAGAATACTAGAATGATGTATGGGATATAGTTCCCAAACCATAAGGAAAGAGTATTATATCCTCCAAATATACAAAATAGAGCATGTAGCTGATGGAAGTATCGAGAAGTATAAAGCAAGATTTGTGGCCAGAGGTTTCTTTCAAAAAAAAAGGAATTAATTCTGAAGAGACACTTACTCCAGGAAGTAAGGTACACTTCATTCAGAACTATCATGGTATTTTCTTCCATGGTGAAATAAAGACAAGCCTTCCTTAATGGTATGATTGAGAAAGAGTTTTACATCGAATAGTCACAAGGATTTGAAATTGAAGACAGATGGAATCATGTATGCAAGTTGAAGAAGGCCCTCTATGGCCTGAAGCAAGCTCCCAGAGCTTGGTATGGAAGAATAGATAGTTTCTTGTCGAGCATGGGATTTACCAAGAATAAAGCTGATTCTAACCTTTATCTCAAGGTTTTAGAAGATGAACTTTTCATCCTGTTATTATATGTGGATGACTTATCCTTGACAGGAAATGAGAAATAGATCATGGAAAGCAAGAAGAAACTAGCAGAAGAATTTGAGATGAAAGACCTTGGGTTAATGCATTATTTCCTAGGTCTGGAAGTATGGCAAAGTTCAGAAGAAATTTTTCTCAGCCAGGGAAAGTATGCGGTAGAGATATTGAAGAGATTCAATATGTTGGAATGCAAAGTCATGGCCACACCCATGGACTCCAACCTGAAGCTGTTAGCTGATGACTCATCAGAGTTAGTGGATATGACTCATTACAGACAGATCATTGGGTCATTGATGTACTTAACAAATACCAGACCAGACATTTGTTTTGCTGTGAACACCTTAAGTCAATATCTTGTTCAACCAAGACAGGTTCACCTAGTAGCTGCAAAACATGTGATGAGATATCTGAAAGGGACTATAGACTTTGGTTTATATTATGATGGTAGCCATGAGTATAGATTGTATGGCTACACAGATGCAGATTGGGCTGGAAGTATCTCAGACAGAAAAAGCACATTAGGTAGATGCTTTTATTTGGGGTTTGCTATGAGTTCATGGTTTAGCAGGAAACAGTCCAGTGTTTCTTGTAGCATGGTTGAAGCAGAATACATAGCAGATTGCTCTACTAAGTTGTGAATCCATATGGCTTCGGAAGTTGATATCAGGTATCTTTGAACTGAAGATGGATACTACATTGATTCTATGTGATAACGAGAGTTGTGATAACAGAGAACCCTGTGTTCCGTCGTATCACATAGAAATCTGGTATTTCTACATTCAAGATAAAGATGCAGATGATGATGTTTCAGTATTTACATACTGTAGATACAGATGATGGTGATTCAGTATTTCTATACTGAATATAGAGATGATGATGATTTCTATTCCCATACTGAAGATATAGATGATGTTTCAGTATTTACATATTTTCAATGAATATGATGGTGACCTGATGATGCTTTTAGTATTCACATACTGAAGATGTAGATGAAGATGGTTTAGATGATGATGCGCTGACAAAGCCTCTGTCTTGGGTAAAGTTCGAACACTTTTGAGACAAGCTTGGTGTGGTTCAGAAAGACCTTCCTCGAAAGGGGGAGTAGTGATGTTGCAGTGGGATTGTATCATCCCTGGACACTTTCCCTAAAGTGACTCGGAGACCTCGGTCTTCAAGAATGAAGAGGGATTGTATCATCCCGGGACATATGTCCAGAAGTGATCCGGTGACTTCGGTCATCGAGAATGTGGTGGGATAGCATCATCCTTGGGCACTTGCCCAAAAGTGACTTGGAGACCTCAGTCTTCGAGAATGAAGAGGGATTGTATCATCCCGGGACATCTGTCCAAAAGTGATCCGGTGACCTCGGTCCCCGTGAATGTGGTGGGATTGCATCATCCTTGAACTTCGGTTCAAAATGTATCCGGAGGTCTCGGCCCCCATGAATGTGGTAGGATTGCATCATCCCTGAACTTCGGTTCAAAATGTATCTAGAGGTCTCAGCCCCCGTGAAAGTGGTGGATTGCATCATCTCTGAACCTCGGTTCAAAATGTATCCAGAGGTCTCGGCCCCCATGAAAGTGGTAGGATTGCATCGTCCCTGAAATTCGGTTCAAAATGTATCCATAGGTCTCGGCCCCCGTGAAAGTGGTGGATTGTATCATCCCTGAACCTTGGTTCAAAATGTATCCAGAGATCTCGGTCCCTTTGAATGTGGCAGGATTGTATCATCCTTGAACTTCGATTCAGAATGGGTCTGGTGACTTCGGTACTCGAGAATGTGTGTTGATCCCGTAATTCCTAGAGGAAGGATTGTCTGAGTTCCACATCTGTGTTGATCCTGTAATTCCGAAAGGAAGGATCGTTAGTAACTCTGTAAATACCTAAATATCGTAATTCCGAAAGGAAGGATCATTGAATTGATCCCGTAATTCCAATAGGAAGGATTTTCTGAGTTCCACAGATGTGTTGATCCCGTAATTCCAATAGGAAGGATTTTCTGAGTTCCACAGATGTGTTGATCCCGTAATTCCAATAGGAAGGATTGTCTGAGTTCCACATCTGTGTTGATCTCGTAATTCCAAAAGGAAGGATCGTCAGTAACTCCGTAAAGACCTAAATCCCATAATTCTGAAAGGAAGGATCATTGAATTGATCCCGTAATTTCAATAGGAAGGATTGTCTAAGTTCCACAAATGTGTTGATCCCATAATTCCAATAGGAAGGATTGTCTGAGTTCCACAAATGTGTTGATCCTGTAATTCCGAAAGGAAGGATCATTAGTAACTCCATAAAGACCTAAATCCCGTAATTCCGAAAGGAAGGATCGTTAGTAACTCCGTAAAGACCTAAATCCCATAATTTCGAAAGGAAGAATCATTGGTAACTCCGTAAAGACCTAAATCCTGTAATTCTGAAAGGAAGGATCATGTTGATGTTGATATTTTTATGATGATGATGATGTTTCTGATTGAAAGATCAGATGTTGTTGATGATGATGATGTTCTTTGATCGAAAGATCAGAAGTTGCTGCTGATGATGATGTTCTCTGATCGAAAGATCAGAATATGATGATGATGCTGTTTTTTGATCGGAAGATTAGAAGTTGCTTATGATTATGATGTTGCTGATGATGATGATGTTTTCTGATCAAAAGATCAAAATGCGATGATGATGATGATGTTTCTGATCGAAAGATCAGAATGTGATGATGATGAGATCCTGATGATGATGATGCCGTATTATCAAAGTATGATGATGATGACGTACTGATCGAAAGATCAGAATATGATGATGAGTTGATGTTAGAGCATGATGATGGTTCTGATCGAAAGATCAGAGGCTGATGATAATGATGAGTCTAATTGAAAGATCAGAGTATGATGATGATGTTGTTGCTGATCAAAAGGACAAAGTGCTGAAGAAGATGTTGCTGATCTAAAGGTCAAAGTGCTGAAGATGATGTTGCTAATCGAAAGGTCAAAGTGTTGAAGATGATGTTGCTGATCGAAAGGTCAAAGTGCTGAAGATGTTGCTGCTGATTGAAGAGTCAAGATGCTGA
>LPNX010923751.1:0-161417 GCA_001517045.1 Pseudotsuga menziesii | reverse complement strand
TGGTTGTGCTTGTCTATCTTTCAATGATCCTGTTTATATGCTTTTGTTATGAAAATGAAATGAAGTACTGATGTCTTAGCTAAGCATATGAAAATTTAACAATCTTTTCTTTTTTGCTGGTTAATTGTTGGCCTTGAAGGAGAGAGCTCTCTCCTGTTGTGGTAAGAGATCATTCTAGTTTGATTTATGCTCTTACTGTTCGCTTGTTTCATATCTCTTGGAGTTGCATATATTTTAAGTTTAATTGGATGCTTTCCAATTATCTTTTTCTAGTAGCACCTATGTTTTAACCATCTGTTTGTGCAAGGATTTTTAAGTTGCAGGTGATATAAATTGTAGAAGGGGTTGATTTGGTTTGCATATTCCTCATCTTTAGTATCTTTTGGAGTACATAGTCCCTCGGTGTTCCACCAAAGCAGACTCCAAAGCCCAACATTCCCAGGCTTCCAACACTCTTTCTCTCTCTTCCTCCTTCAAAATCAAATTTTTTACCTGGTTACTTTGTTTACAAGCTTTGTCATTATTTAGATCTATTATATTAAAGTAAAAATTACATAGATCTATTATTTCAAGGCTCATAATCTATATCTCATTCCTAAAAGGTTTCATAAAGCATTCTAGATTTAGTTTAGGGAAATCGTCCATTTTGCATGACAATTTAAAGAGAATCCATAGTTTGTATGCATTAGATTTCTGTTTCTATTTTTAAAAGATAAAATACAACAATCAGTGCACATCTCATTGGCTTCCCAAATAGCAATCCAAGATCCCAAGGAAAGCTTGCTTTCCTTGGTTCCTTTTTACCGTTTTAACTAGTTTTAACTTAGTTTTTTTTTGTTTAAAGTAGGCTGACCCAAAGGTACTTTCAAAGTGATTTTGGGTATATTTCATTCTAATAATCTCACTATATTTTATCAGGTATAACAGAAAGAGGAGAATTTGTTGTTCGAAAGTGACTTTTGGATCATTCGAATACCCCCAGGGGTCTCCCTTTTGACTGTAATTTTAATTTTGGGCAATTTGTAAGATCTTGGTTTCATCCTGTATAAGAAACAAGAGGATTAAGATAATTTTACTGATATTTTAACAGCAGATAATGAAAATTTTCTTTGAATAGGCTCTTTCGAGCCCATTCCCCATCCCCCTTAGGGGGATTCACGCTTTTTTTGTCGTTTTTTGCAATTTTCTTATTTTTTCTCGCTCTATATTAGTTTCATTGATGTAGAATAACATTATTTGATTACTTTATCATATAGTACATATTACAGTATCAAAGTAACTTTAATACTTATCCCATGACTTCCCGATTGACCCGAAAAGGGAAAGAGATGCATGGTAGGACTAATTAGAAAACTTGTGGTTTGCTTCCTTTTTGCTGCTTATCATTAATATCTACAATAAATCTTTTAAAATAAACCCCTTCCTTGATTCCTTGATTGAGGTCCACTTGGATCGAAAGAGGTTCCTGGAAGGTTTTTTCTTTCTAAAAAACTCATCCTTTAAAATTTACTAAAATTGACAAGACTCCAATGTGTATACTCTGCACTTGGATGTGGTTCATCCGATCAGTCAGGCTACATCAAAAGCAACATGAGTGACTAGATTAATTAGTTTTCACCTTCCCCAATTAACCACCATCAGGAAAAAATCCAACGCCTCGATCAAACCATAAACAGTGGAAAAATACCCAAAGGAAGTGGGAACTCCTGGATAGTGACCTCGGGGCACTGATCTCTGTTACACCTTCGTGTGTATTATGAACACAGTCTTAGAGACTCCATTCATCCCACACATTCCTTGTGGGTATCTGTGAAGATTTATTTTTGGACATACTCCAAGTACCCCTCGGGTATATTTGGAGTCCCCCCTTACCTAATTTTAATCCACTCATATTTCACATTAACTTAAAACATACCAAGAGGCAATCACAAAACATTCACTCCAAGCACATGAAAGTACTTTGATTATTTTATGACTCCATTTTTAAGGCACTGGTTCTATGTTTAAATCTTTTTGATATATATATATATATTGTGCTTTCTTGTGCTCATTTTGTTATCTTGTCATCTATGGTTATTAATGTTTAATTTCAAACTCCTAAAGAACTCATTCAGTCTAAACATCATCATATTAAAGTAATTTTCCTTAGTAACTTAATAGGGTCTACCCCCCCTTGGCTTCATTTGGAGTTGAGCCTAAACAGAGGAGTCAAGAACAAGGTGACAACCTTGACTCGAGACTTGCCCCCAAGGACACACCTAGTGGCTTGAATATTTCTGCCACCTCCCCCCCCAGGTGTGTGAAAGGTGGAAACAAGAACCTGTTGCAAGTTGGGGTGAATATCTGAGGGGTGTGTGTTTAGAACTTGTATGGCATGGAATTGAGAAATAACATTTGAGTGGCCCTTCTTCAAAAGTTTCGCCACGTGGTGGGAACATATAATTATAGGGGAACCTGAGGTAATTCCACGAAGGTGAGGTTTGGGCCCATCCTGGATAAAGTGGAGATATAGTTTATGGAAATGCATTGTGATAGTACCCAAGGTCTTGAACTATTCAACCCCAAAAATGATATCACAACCACCCATGTCAACAACAAACATATGAATTTTTAGATGGTAGTACCCCATTTGGAGTTTGAAATTCCGACATCAGCAACCATAGTTCATCGTACCCCCATTGGTATCAAGATTTGGAAAGTAGACATGGAGCACGTATAGTAATGGGTGTCTTATGCCTCACACCCATGGATGAAATCATGGATGTTTACTCTATCAATTAACACATTAACTATCTTTTTATTTATGTAGACAATCAATCTTAGTGTCTAAGGAATGGGAAATACAAATAAAGCATGAAGTGAAATTGTGGTTTCACCTATGGAATTGAACAATCAAGAGCATCTTTAATAGGTGATCACATTTGGTCATCTCCCTCTGATTTAGGAAGATCTTCCATTGTGTTGGATTCTATGACCTCAAGGGGGGTGACCTCAATCAATAATATTTTATGTTCTTTACATTTATGTCCTTTGACATATTTTTCATCACAACTATAGAAAAGGAAGAGGCACTGAAGCTCAACCATGGCCTCTAGGGTGAGCTTATGGATGCGAAAAGGTATGGTGGTGAGATTGGTCAGAGGAGGATACATGGGAGATATGGTGTGAGGGGAAAATGAAGGGTGCTTTGTTTGGGAATTGAGGACCATTTTAGATTCATAAGATCTATCACAAGATTCCACCTAAGTGGAGGGTATTTGCATGAGGAAATGTGCATGAATTTCTTCATTTAGGCCACTTATGAAACATTCTTGAAAAAAATATTCATAGAGGACTTCGGTGTGAATGGGCAACTTCTCAAATGTGGTCATGTAGTTCAAAAAAATGCTTATTTGGTGTAATTTAGTCCATTGTCCTAAATGAGTGTCACTGTCAAATAGAGCATGACGGATCTCGACAAATTGGCCTTGAGGGAGATAATGATGATAATATTTCTATTACCATTTCCACCACTGCCATCATTCATAATACAAGTATAGGGCCCCAATTTTCAAGTTTTGGAGATCATTTTAATTCCATGAAGTGAAAAATAATTTCCATTGAGTCGCCAAACCTAAGGGGTCAAAACCACCCAATTTGCACATGTCAATCGTTGGAAAATAGTGCCATGGATTTTATCTTCAAAGGAGGGAGATTGGTGTTTTGGGAATAGAGAGTCAAATCCCTGGTCTTCAGTGTCCATATGAGTGGGGGTTTCAGAGGACGAAACATTAATTCAATGTTGGGCAATAATAGTTATGGCATGAATTCAGTGTTGGAGTACTTATGTTCCTAGCCAATGAACCATTGGATGAGTTGTCCCATGTTATATGAAAGGGTATAAAGGTCAAGATGTTGAGTGGGGAGGGGGGGGGGTTCGAATTGCGTTGGATTTGATTTTGGTGGGTATTATCCATTTTTTCCTAGTGAAGGGTGTGTACCATGAGAGAAGAAAAGTAGGAATTACAAAAGGATAGGGATTTGGTCCACCAAAATAGGGTCATGGGATATATATATATTAAAAGGATCAGTATGAGGCAAGGAGTCTCTGGAGTTAGGTCACAAATAAGGGTTTCTGAAAATTCCCAAAAAAGGTTATGAGAGTTATATATAAAAACAATCAACATGATGCAAGGATTCCAATGAGTTAGGTCACAAATAATTTGACTTTTGACCCTCTAGACTTGAATGTTATTGGGGCTTCAATGTTACTACACTGACAAAATTTCCAATTCCTGTTGGATTCAAAGATGTAGGGATTTTGCATGGCTGTCCCTGGTGAATTCGCTTGCTGCTTAGACATAAGGAAGAAATCTCACAAATAGGTTGTAGGGGGAAGGGTTTCTAGTCTTTTAAGAGTTATGAAGACAAGGGATTTTCATGTGCTACAACTCTCTTATATACATGTGAGGTCCAACAACAACAGTCAACCCAATATCTCAAGGAAGTAACTAAGGAGTCTCAATCATGGCCTTATCAGTACTACTCGAATGCCCAAGTATGCGAGATTATATTTTAGAGTGATGTTATCAATGCCACTATAGGGACAATATGATCATAGGATGGTTTCAAGTAACCTAGAGGACTTTCTATATACTCAAGAGTATGTGGAAGTAATTCCATATATATGTGTTGTCTAATGCAGTACTACTCAAAGGGGCACTGACATGAGTTACAACAGTGTCCGATGATTGCACCAAACAAGGGTAAACCATTACCAAGTACCAACTATATTCATTGTGTGCATTGCTCTCGATCTGTAGCTTTAACGACTAAACTACAAATCAATATAGTTATTTTAAGATGATGGAACAAGTATGTAGTCTAAAAAGAAAAAAAACTATCAATTATCGAAGGGCTGTTATCTCAAGATTGTGGCTCTGATACCACTTATGGTGTTCTTTAACCCCTCCAACTCAAGAATCACACATAATATAACAATATTAACATGTAATAAGGTAGAAATAAGAAACATAGAACTAGAAATATGAGACAATAATAACATAATATGGCAGGAAAATAGATTTCTTATTACAGGAACATTGTTCACAGGCCTCTTATGCTAGGGTTGTCGTCAACTTGATAAAGTTCCATTATAATATTCTTCACAAAACACTTCATAACCTTTAAGCTCTTTAAATAGGCTTCAAATAACCAAAACCCTAACTTCTTGACATCGTTAACATACAAGTTCCTAATGGATCTTAATTAATAAAGAGACACATTTTAGATGGATTCTTGAACACTAACTTATTCGGCCTTATGACAAAGTTTTTTTTTGTAATTTAGGAAACTATTCTATTGAAGTAAGGTAAAATGGTACAAAAAAGATTACAATTCAGAGAAGCATTCCTGCCCAAAGTACCTGGTAGGTGTAACCAGTCTGAGACGAGAACTAAACCCTCCCTCAAAGAGGGAAAACATGTCCAAAAGAAGTGTACCGGACCCTCCCTCTAGGAGGGAAAACAGGTCTCAGAAACATAGAGTGACATTATACAAAAATACAAACAATGTCCTGAAAACCTAGCAAACAGAGTTCAGGCCAAGGAGATCCTACCATATTCCAGAGATATACAAAAACCATAAACAAAAACTGACTAAAGCTTGCAATAAGGTTCCTCAACGATGGGGTATCCAAATACAGAGGAGATTGGATTGGTTGGGTCATTCGTAGTGTCCGACACGTCATCACCGAAGGAGCTTGGTTCCTCGCTACTGGAAGAGGCACCTTCGTCTTCATCATTTGCAAGGGGCTATTTCACCAGGAGAGGGGCTGTATTTCTGACAGGGGCAGGTGTGGGGGTGCATTTGCTAGGGAAGATATTTTATATGGCTTGGTGAAGGAGGGGGGAGGGGGCTCACAGTCCATAGGGACCGTGGGGGAGAGGGTGGGAGGGGGTGGAGAGGAGGCGGAGGCGAGTGGGTTAGTGGAAGTGGTTGGAGCAAGCGGTGGGGGTGGGGGTGCCGGAGGCGCAACAGGAGCTAGTGGGATAGGTAAAGTAGGATGAGCAGGAGCCAAGGGTTGGGAGTTGAAGTGGAGGATGAGCTTAATGAGCAAGTTCTTTATGATCCATTAATTCTGTTTGTGCTCCATCGAGCGGCGTGTAGCATTGGTGGCACCAGATAATTCATCCTCCCAGTCGTTCACGATTTGGAGAGAAACGTCTAGAATATTAGCATAAAAACCCTCTCCGCTCGCTAGTGTAGTGTTCTGAATTGGATGATCAGCTTGGGCTCCTCTTCCAGAACGGCCACGCCGAGGAATGCCTCGCTTCCTTCATGACATGGCATAGTGGAAAGGAGAAGAGGAAAGAACATAATTGTGAGTAGAGGCGCAAAGGCCCGAGTGGTTCAGTGAGAGCAGGAGCCAGAGCTGCGAGAGGGTGTAGAGCAAATAGCCTGAAGGACGGAGGATGTAGAGCATAAAACGGAAGGCGCATCATCCCAGGAACTAAGGTGGCGCATTGAATGTTGTCTGTGCTGAGTTGATGATGGCATCCCATCGAAAGTCCTCTGAACATCCACGTCTCAAGTCAGTGTAAATGTGCATAGCCATGAGGGGTTGAGGTGAGTTGATGTTAGGTTGATGACGGGCCAAGCCCGTCATCCTTCCCCTTGTCCTCACTGGCATTAAAAACACCCGCATCTTGGTGGCCTTATTACAAAGTTATGGTCTTATACTGTGTATGATTAATTCTTAGAGTAAGACGAGTTATGGTAGGACCCTAACATTTTTCCAGAAGTATTGATGATACATTATTTTACCACATGACTACTAGACATGATTCAAGGACATGTTTAGACAATGAAACCCAAGAGGTATGAGAATGCAATGCATGAAATTATACAGATGGAGGGTTAAGTTCTCAAAGATGTCAGATATACAAAAATCAAAAGGAAGAGCAAAGTCAAAAGTTAGAACACTTGGAAGTAGGATAAAATGCATCTAGTCATACATATGGAGTGTGAAGTTATTGAAGGTTTCAAGCATAAAAAGAATAAAAAGAATAAAAAGGAAGAGACAAATGAAAAGTTGGAACACTTGGAAGAGAAAATGAAGAAATCAAGGGAGTCAAATTGACATGAACCAAAATCCATAGTAGTACAACAAGGAAAGGACAACAAATATTCAATAGTATATCAAGATATGAACATGTTTAATTATTACTGAACACATAATTACTACGGAGTAAACTTTCCACCCGACCATTTCCACCGATTGGATGACCTGGCTCGCGTGAGCTGTCACATCATGCATTGCCGGTCGTTCGATCGGTGCAAATGGTCGGGGAGAAAGTTTACTCCAATTACTACAAGTCATTGCTCAAAAAATAGTCTATAGAACCCTAGAAACCAAAAACCTCCCTACAAACCCAAATTTCCAAGAGATTACCATAGGCGAGCACCACAAAACCATGCTTTTGAACAATGATGAGATCAACACGTCTGTGGAATACAAGCCCAGTCAGAATCCAAAACTACAATGTAAATTCCACTAGGAGGAAAGATAACATGAAAATTCTACGCTTGCGGGGCTTGGGGACATACATTGAAAAACTCCATTTTTAGCATCGCCAATGTAATAGTTTTTTTCACTCTACTGAACTAATAATCACACAAAAAAAGTGTCTGATACTACCAAAGGGAATATAAGAGACGCGCTAAGATACCCGAGATACATCAAAAAGCTAATTAAGAAGAAGAAGTTTGAAAAGTAGACGTGCTTTCATCCATTAAAAAAGGTACATAAATTCCTCAACACGTCGAAAGCGATACTTTTTCGATGGTGTCTCACACACTTTTTGTCAATAACAAACGTTACATGAGAAAAATTTAAAGTGAGAAAAGAATTGTGAGTACAACAGGGTAGTAAACATATGCAAGTTAACACATATTGTGACAAAGACACGTATAAAACTAGTGAGACCACGATGAAGTATTCATAGACACCTACATAGAGTCATTGATAAATTTGAGTCTAAATGGCATTTCCAATAGGAAAGGATGAAGGAAACAATAGATTGGAAGAAACTATGCAAAATATTCCAAGAGAATCTTGAATAAGGTCCCATTAGTGACATTAAGACACTACAAATACTATTGGTAGAGATGCATGAGTTCAAAAGAGACCGTAAGTACCAGAACAACAAGAAAATGGTATTCACTATATCAATACAGGAAGCACATATATCCAAGTAATACATGACAGGACAATATGGCTTGAGGGAGATAAATACTATATTGATTAACCTCCATAAGCTACAAGCACCTTATGAGGTATTAAAGCATGTATATATAGAAAAGGAAGGTGAAGAACCTAGATATATAGAAATACAAATAATGTGGTAGAAACTATCACATTATTTCAAGACTTTGCACACATCTTCATCTATAGTCACCATGAATTGAAAGGAATACCCAAATATTTTGGTGAATTTAAACTAGAATGCCAACTTAACACTAAATAAGTAAGACAACTACCTTACAAAATGAATCCTAGATACAAGGTAATTGTACATGAATAATTGAAGGAAATAATGATGCTTGGAGTCATCTACGAAGTTGAGAAAAAAGAATGGGTATCACCCATCATAGTTGCTAAGAAGAAAAACGAGAAGTTATGGATATACATATATTTTTTAGAGTCGAATAGGGTAATGATCAAAGACCCTTTTCCAACACCATTTTCAGAAGTACTTGAAGTAGTGGTATGGAAAAAATCTACTCATTCCTTTATGGATAATTATGTATGAACAAGTTTCCATTCAGAAAAATGATCAAACCTTATCAAAATTCACAACCTAATGGGGAGATTTTGTGTATAAAAGAATGTCATTCGCGTTCGTTAGTGGACCAACATGCTTTTTCAGAATTATTGTGGAAATCTTTAAATATTTTATTCACAAATCATTAGAATTATAGTTGGATTATTGGGTGCTCTTTGGATGTACAAATAACCATATGACAAATTTATGGAGGATGCTAGCTAGATGCATGTAAATAGGAGTCTTGTTAAACCCAAAATAATGCCAATTCCTACAATGTCTACACATATTGCTTAAGCATATAGTATCAAAGGAAAGAAACACAAACAAAGTAAAAGTCATTAAGGAACTCAAACCATTGGCAAAACATATAAAGTATTTCCTTGGGCATATAAAGTATTGAAAAAAATTAATAAAAGGGTACACCAAGATATCCCACCTAATCAAACATTTATTGAAGTAGGAAACAATATTTGAATGGACATAAAAATGTTAGCAATATATTGAGGAATTAAGAAACATGATCATTGTTATAGCTGATTTTACCACTCCAGGTGAATCACACTTGTATGGCCTTCCCTTGTCCCTTTGTAGACTCCTTAGACCCCTTGGACTAGTTTTTGTCCTTTGATGTTTCCTTGACCATCCCTAAAAACATGTGAAAATTAATACACGCGACTTTTAAACCTATAATCGCGTATATACGCGGGTTTGACCCCTAAAACCACATACATTGGGATGTGTGCATAATACAAATCCTTTTGGAGTTTTCCTTGACATGGATCCAACTCACTTGATTCCTGGCCTTCCATAGACCTTGAGATCACTCGGATTTGACATTTCATTACCCCATTTGAAAAGCTATATAAGGAACTCTTTGGTACATTGAAGGCATAAGAGAGAATTGAGAGCAAAGAAACTATAGTCCATTGTTGTCGGAACTTGTGCTTGAGTCTGCATCCCTTTGTCCCTTGGAGCACTTTTGTGTTCTTCCCAAGCTTGCCTTTTGCTTGTGAGCTTGCTATCGAGAGATGGAGGATTGAGGTGGCGGAGGCCCAAGTGGGGGATTCAGTTTCTCCGATTTGCAGACGTGCCGACAGAGGTTGTATCCATTGTAATCTCTAATTTTATATTAATAGAAATATCTTTTCCTGTCCAATAATGTATGTTTGAATGAATATTTTATCCATGGATGATTTCAAATGCTTATACATTGTTGATTATATATGCTAGAATAGATCTAACACCAATATATATATAGTATGCTTGTCTTGTTTACTTGTTGTTGAGGAAGTGATTTATCAATTCAAGCTGAAGTTGGAAAGCTCAACGGGGATCTACTTCAACCGTCCGGAATAAGGTACGAGGTCTGATCCTTTAGTGTTAGATATTTGATTTCTATTGCATATTGGAAAGGATTGATTTCTGGAGTCAAGCTGTCTGTTGTGGTACCCCAAGCCATAAGAATTTCTCTTCATAACAGAATTGGCGACTCTGCTGGGGAGTTCCTAGTAGTTGTCCTTTGGGGGTTTTCTATCGGCATTCAATGGCTTTGAGTTGCTCTTTTTCTCTTGTTTTTGTGTCGGGTCTGGGGGCATGTTTGCTTGGTAGTGTCTGATTACTGTGAAGTTTTTCTTAGCTTGTCTATCTGCCTTTATTTTATGCACCTTTCTTACTGTACATGAGTTTTTAACTCACAGTCGTGTATATACACGGTTTTCTCTGCTATTTCCGCGTACACACGTGGGTTTACTGCAAACAGTCGCGTTCACCCTTAGTTTTTCCTTTTAGAGGAAGTGGAATGGTTGCTGGGTGAATTTTGATGATTGCTGAGTCTCCTTTGATACTGCTAGAGTCTGTATACACCTCTATTTCTGAACAGAGAAATTTTTTTAGGGTAATTTTCTTTTTTAAAGAATGTTCTTCTCATTGCATTTTTGATTTTTTGTTTTGGGATTAGTGCATTAGATTTCTTTTACCTTAGTGCTTTGCTTGAGTGCTACTTGAGTGTGCTTGCAGAGTCTGGGGGTTGTAGAGACATTCTTTTGCTTTTATATCTCATTTTTATTTCAAAAAATCCAAAAATATTTGCTTATCTTCATGCATTGCATCTTGCATAGTACTTGCACTAGATTTGCTTTGAAGTATTAGTCAAGATTTCATATAGGAAAGCTTGTATTTATCATTTGAAGAAAATTGTGCATTTCACGTAGTAGCATACCCTATTTTTCATGGACACAATGCATTTGCATTGATTGTTAGGTGTGCATTTTACTTCATGTTGTGTCATAACACCATTAGTTGCACGGCCATATACCTCTTTTGAGTAATAAAGCCAATTAAAATCAATGCTTAATTAAAATGGACTACACTATTTTATTTGATAGGGTTCACCAACAAGATTAGGTTTCAGGGTCTTGGAATAGTTCATTGTGAGTAAATTCTCCAAGACCACTAAACAACAACATGTATGTGTCTGTCTAGGTGAGTGTGTGAAATTCCTTGGTATAACCAGTGTTTCTCAGGATCCTCCTCTCAAAAGGGAGTTAAGCACGAGGCAGTGTGAGCGGTTATTGATTGGGATGACCCCTAGTCATAACTGAGTAGCACCGAAGATATTTCCAGGATTGTATTCATATCTGGGGGCTCTTTTGAGAGTTTTGGGATTTGCTACCTTGCCCATACGGTCAATCCCGCCTGCGACTATTCGCCTGAGCATTGATTATATTGAGGTGAGCTTAGTGACCTTACCTAGGATATCGAGGGGGTACTTTGTAGGGGTTATTCTGCGGTTGTCTCGGTCAAGTTGGGGTCGGACAGCACAGTCGCTTTACGCGTTGAAGCCGAGGGCCACAATAATTGGTTATGTACCTCTGCCTGTTGTGTATGGGAGTCTCAAGCCTCTCCTAGGTGAGACATACCTGCTTCATTCGAGAGCTCACTTATCCTACCCTTGATTGCTTGTGTTTGGCTTTAGATTTTCTTGGTGATTGCTCTGTGCACGATAGCTTGCCTAGGGTTTGCGTGGATAGAGAGTCTTTTATATTTTTTGAGTCATTGTGGATTCAGGTGCGGCTCCTTGCCGTTCACGTCGTTTAGTAGGGCTTCCTCCTTCTACATATCCTCCTCCTTTGGGAGAGGGAAATAGACATTCCAGGCAGACTACTTCGCACATTGATTCACACACCATGGAAGACCATATAGAGGGTATTCCTGAACCACCTTCTCCCATTCATGTAGAAGATGGGGAGTTTACTCCTAACTATGATCCTTCACCTGACTTGACTGAGTTAGGTCCTATGATTTTTGAGATAGGAACCTTTCATGATAGACCTACTTACTCTAGGGTTGATTCCCCATTGACGCATCGCCAGTATGGAATGCCGGAGGATGATGAGACTCATTTTGAACCTGCGAGCACTAGTTATGGTAGTTATGGTATGTCTGGTTTTCCCACACATGATTTGGAATTCCATGTCGAATCTGAGTTTGAGCCTAACACTATGCCTGGGGGCACTTTCATTCCTTACCACGCAGAGAGGTTTGGGAGCACAAGTCACATTGCACCTTCCATCCCGGCGGTGGAAGCTACATCACATATTCCTCCTAGGTCTAGGGTTAGTGATCCTATTAGGATACCAGACCTGAGACGAGTGACTGTAGGGAATAGTACGTACATAATTACACAGATCCCTTCATCCTCTGTCCCTAGTTCTTGGAATGTTCACCCTCCACCTCATTCAAGTGGTCCTTCGGGCTGGAATGTTGCTACGAGTTATGTCCATACTGCGGTTACTAGACCAGTTGTGTCTCAAGTACATGCACCGCCCATTGTTTTGGGAGGTCATGGTCATACTTCTAGAGGTCATATTCCTACTTCCAGAATATATATTTCTACTTCTGGAGCGTATATTCCTACTTACGGAGTGTCTCATGGGACATCTCATGCGATGACTTATGGACCCTATTATGGAACACAGTATGGACAGGGTTCTTCATCTTATGGGGGTGGGTATCAACAACCTACTTACTCTCCAAATTATGGCTTTGTAGCTCCGAATAGTCAAGGTACACCACACTATGGTGCTTCCATGCCACCCTATACATGTCAAACGGGAGGAGGGCACTATGGCCAAGGCCATGGTGGCAATCATACCTATGTGAATCAGAACTATTAGGGAGCGGTCCATCGACCTCATCATCCTAGGCTCCCTTTCCTCGCAACGCTGAATCTTCCATACTTGTAGAGATTGACAAACGATCCTGTAGCTCATGACCCGGCTTGGTCGACTGTCCCTACTAAGCTTCCCTTAGACATACCCAAATTCGAGGGCAAACCGGGAGAGGATCCGAGCGAACATGTTACTACCTTCCACCTATGGTGCTCTTCTAATTCCTTACATCAGGACTCAATCCATTTAAGGTTGTTTCAACACACCCTTACAGGGCCTGCCGTGAAATGGTACATAGAGCTACCTAGGAGGGCGTTCGCTCTGTTTGATGACCTAGCGATGACTTTTCTTAACCACTTCCAGCTACCAGTGCGTTATGACGTTGGTACTAAACTCTTGTCGACATTTCGGTAGGATAAAGCCACACATATATTGGATCATATCCAAGAGTGGCATAGACGGAAGAGGTTGATTAAAGCCTTTAGCCAGCCGGAATTCCTCCTCGAATGGTTCCTTAAGTCGTTATTGCCGTATATAGCGAAGGATGTTTCTACATCCGGAGTGCAAAATGAGGAACAAGCCATTTTTAGGGTGCAGGAACTGGACTTGATTTATGCTCAGTCTGGTTTGTTATATGAGATTATGTCCAATGCTCCGTGTTCTAGTTTCGATCCCAAAGTCAAACCTGGACCACATGCCGATGGAATTGTTGGTTGTGCGAGTGCTAAACCTGTGGATTTGGTTGCAAAACAAGTTAGTCAATTGTCAATCAGCCAATCTACTTCGGGACAAGCCACAGCTTTGTCTCAACCCGCCCAAACGACGAGTGTGCTTTCAGTGCAATCGTCGGACCAGAAGGGTAACCAGCAGCCCGGACAGAATAAAAAGAAGGGTAAGAATAATCATAAGGGTGGGAATAGGGATGAGAATGATAATAATAATGACAAGAACACCCGTAATGCTAGGAGGGACAAGCAAGCTAAATGTAAGGTTAAATTTCCTTGCAAGTTGTGTAAGGATGATCACCTCACTTACTTATGCCCTCGTATCGATGAAGCCTCGAGATTCTTAGCACAGGGCCCAGCTGTGCTAACGAACCCTTTACCTCACAATCAAAATATGAACTTGAGGACCCATGATCAGTCTAGTGGTGATCAAGATACGTCGAAGGGTAGTAGCCATGGTTGCATTAACATGGTATGTGCTGCAAAAGTTGTGACCTGTGCGAAGGACTATGGTTCGTCACAACCTAGCCCAGGAAAGGAACCTGATCCACCAGGGACTCCTTTGTGTATTGAGAAACCTGTGGATAAACCTGAAGCTGCAACTCACATTCCTAAGGGAGTCCTTAAGCGTTCGTGGCACAATCCTAATTCCCAAGCCGCCTAGAACTATTCAGTTGTCAAGGATTTGGGCCACACTCCTTATGCGATGTCTGCATTGGAAGTGCTTCAGAGTTGTCCTTCGCAAAGGAAGGCTTTGCTTTCTGCCCTTGGTGTGAATGATGATAATTCTTCCTTCGTGATTAAATTTTAAACCGCAGGACTTCAGCCTTGCTTGCCTTACTATCGATTCCGATCGTTGAGCACTCTTAGCTGGCAACAGGGAGTGTGGGGGTAGGCATGTATCCATCCCTCATGGGAAGTTTTAGTTGTCCTGCACCAATCCTTATGATAGGGTCTAGTTCTAGTGAGGATTCGACATCTATGAGATCGGTGTCTTTTCGCACGAGTCATATGGAAGATCCTTGGATTCTTCCTACATCGAGTACTCCGAGTGAGCCCATCGTGACAGACGTGCCATTGCCTGCAACTATGATAGCTTATCAAGCTAATCTTGAGTGTGTTACAGAGCCCAGTCCTTCCTCTTCGCGGACGGAGGAGGAGGACCCTTATCTGCTTCCTGCATGGGTAGTACAGTCTTCTCATGTGCACGACTGCCTTGATAGTGTTTTCCCTTTAGATGAAGCGATTATTGAGGCCATGTCGGGAGTTGAGCCACCATGGGAAGAACTCCATCATAGATCTTACTTCCTTCCCGATATTGACCGCTTGGAGTGTGAGGACTTTAGGGAGGTTCTTAGTGAGATAATTGATAGTCCTATGGTTCCATTAAGCTCTCCTGGTCCGATGGCTAATGGAAACATGGCAAATATATCTTCAATGATTCCTATCAATATCTCTCGCGATACTAGCAGGATAAAGAATGTCTATATTGGGGCAGAATGTTCCCATGATGAGATTCAAGAATACACCGAGTTGTTTAAAGAATTCCATGATATCTTTGCTTGGTCTTATGATGAAATGCCAGGTATCGACCCTCGTATTTTCGAACATGAGATTAAGACTGATCCCAACGCTAAGCCTGTTTGGCAACGCTTGCGTGCAATGAATCCTAGGAAAGCACCCACGATTAAGGCAGAGATAGAGAAACTGTTGAAAGCCGGTTTTATCTATCCCGTTCCCTTGATGGAGTGGGTTTCAAACCCCGTTCCAGTTGATAAGAAGCAGGAAGCGATCCTCATATGTACTGATTTCCATGATTTGAATCATGCCTATCCTAAGGACAATTTCCCCACACCATTTATTGATCAGATTTTGGATGAGTGTGCAGGTAACGAGGTTTTTTCCTTCATGGATGGTTTTTCTGGATATAATCAGATACAAATTAAACCTGAGGACCAACATAAAACTGCATTTATTTGTCCTTGGGGAACTTTTGCATATCGAAAAATGCCTTTTGGCCTTAAGAACGCTGGAGCTAATTTTCAGCGGGCCATGACCTTAATCTTCCACGATCTCAAATCGATTATCGAAGTATTTTTGGATGACCTTGTTGCTCATTCTCGTATGAGAATGCGTCATTATTATCATTTGAGATTGGTATTCAAAAGATGCTGCCATTATTTGGTCAGGTTAAACCCTCACAAGTGCATCTTTTGTGTGAAGTTAGGTCGTTTTTTAGGATTCATCGTTTCTAAAGAGGGTATAAGAGTCGACCCTTTGAAGGTTGAGGCAATACTTCAGTTGTCTCCCCCGAAAAATATTCGTCATCTTCAATGTTTGCAAGGCATGGCCAACTTCTTATGGAGATTTGTTGTCAATTTTGCCAATTTGACTAGAGGCTTCATATGTCTTTTGAAGAAGGACACCACCTTTTGTTGGGATGAGCGAGCCGAGGAGTCCTTTGATGCGCTCAAGTGAGCCCAAGCATCAGCCCTGGTGATTAGTCCCCCAGACTATAGCCGTGATTTTCTACTTTATGTGGCCGCGTCCATGGAGACGATTGGTATGGTTTTGGTTCAAGAGGATGAGGAGCTCCAAGAGCATGTCATATACTATATGAGCTAGAATCTTATTGATGCAGAGATTCGTTATTCTCATGTTGAGAAGCTTGCTTTAGCTACCGTACATGCGGTTCAACGGTTGAGACATTATATTCTCCTTCGCTAGACCTTGGTTGTAGCCCATGTCAATCCGTTTCAATTCGTCCTCACTCGAAGGATGATTGGGGGAAAATATAATAAATGGATTGTCATCCTGCAAGAGTTCAATCTCGAGTTTGTTTCGGCAAAATCGAAGAAATCGTTAATTTTTGCAGAGCTTATATCGTATTTCCCAAGCGAGGCCGAGGAGTTGGTTTGTGAAGATACGTTTATCGATGAACACATCTTATTAATCTCAACTTTAGACCCATGGTATGGGGATATCATTATATATTTACAAACATTGAAGGTCCCTACTCACATCTCATGGGATGAACGACGACGATTACGTCACATGTCTAAGAATTACCTCATAGCGGATAACACTCTATACCCTCGTGGGGTAGATTCCATTTTACGACGTTGTTTAACTCATGAGGAGGCTGAGGTAGTCCTGAATGATTGCCATGGAGGGGCGTGTGGTGGTCATCTATCTGGGCTTTCTACAGCCCAAAAAATCATAAGAGCAGGATATTTCTGGCCATCGATCTTTAAGGATTGTGTTGATGTGGTCAAGAGGTGCCACCCTTTCCAGGTGTTTGCATAGAATATGCACTTGAAACTTGCCCCGTTACATCCCATCGTCACCGCTGGTCCCTTCACTAAGTGGGGAATCGATTTTATGGATTGCAACCCAGCTTCAGCTGGGGGGCATCATCATATCATAATGGTTGTTGATTACTTCACGAAATGGGCTGAGGCTATGCCTACAGCTAAATCCGATGGTGAGACAGCTGCGTACTTCGTATTCAACCAGATTATTACTCGGTTCGGGATTCCGAAAGAGCTTGTCACTGACCATGGCTCGCACTTTCAAAATTGTATGATGGAAGAGTTGGCATCAAAGTTAGGGTACAAACACAAGCATTCCTCCTCTTACTACCCTCAAGCGAATGGACAGGTAGAAGGAGTGAACAAATCACTCAAATCCATTCTCCAACAAACCATCGCACATAGCAAGAATAATTGGCACATTATGTTATATCCTGCTTTGTGGGCGTATAGAACCGCTGTTAAGACTGCCACAGGTTTTTCTCCATATCATCTTGTACATGGAGTGGAGTCGGTATTGTCGGTTGAGTGCAATATTCCTTCTTTGAAGCTAGTCGTAGAACTCTTACCAGACACTTCCCCATTGGAGGAGCATTTGGTCCACCTTGAGCAACTTGATGAGCAGCGTCGAGATGCCTTGGTGGCTCTAGAAGTCAATAAATGTCATGTAAAGGTCCAGTATGATAAGTCTTTCTATTCAGGGAGGTTTAGTGAGGGAGACTTGGTCCTTTTGTGGGATCAACCAAAAGAACCCTTGGGGGTAGAAAATTTTAACCCCATGTGGCGTGGTCCTTACATCGTCAAACGTGTGTTAGAGAAGGGCGCCTATGAGTTAGTGGATTACGAGGGAATGGCCTTGGAAAAGCCTAGGAATGGGCTCTATCTCAAGAAGTACTATGCATGATTTTCATCCAAGGCTGGTTATTGTATATTATTGTACAGTTTTGCATAGGTAGTTATTTTTCTTATAAGTGATCGGGTTTGTGATTAGTTTCCGTTTCTTTTGGCAGATGTCAATGGAGTCTTCCACCTACATAGGATTCACGGATGGTGCGAGCCGTCACACTCAACACTCAGCCTCTATTGCTTGGGTGATTTACGCTCCTATGGGTCAGGTACTGTCTTCAGGAGGTGTATGTTTACGACCATCTTCGAACAATGTTGCTAAATATAGTGCCATTATTGAGCTTCTACAAGATGCCATTTTACATGGCATTCTCTCTTTTGAGGTACGTCTTTATTCGGAGTTAGTAGTGTCACAGCTTAATGGTTTGTACCATGTTAGAGATCCAACGTTATTAAAAAGATTCTTATGTGTGAGATTATTAGAACGACAATTTGACAATATAACATACATACATATTCAAAGAATTAATAATCAAGTTGCTGACTCATATGCTAACTATGTGTTAGATTGGAATTTGTTTCATACACAATAAATTCATCACAAACATAGATTTTTACACATGTAAATAAATAAACCAATCATCATAATGTTTTTTATAAACATCCAAAATGTGGTAATACATAGTGTCATGATACAAAAATGGGGCTCTCGAGCCACCAAAATATAATACACGGTAATACAAAATGTATCACTCCCAGGTATCTAAGCCTGTGGAGGAGGAGGGGGGTTGTGATCATGGAATGTCACTACGGCTTTAGCTAGCTGTTGAAATAATCGCACCCATGCTCGTGGAACACCCACCACCTAGCGGTGCATAGCCTCAGGTAAGTCCTCGACTTGAGCCATGGGAACTCTGTGTGTCAGCCTCACAAAGTTGGTATGATCGCTTTGGAGCATCCGCTCCACATCCACACCTGTGATATCATCTCTTCTTCCCCTCCGTTTATGACGAGGGAAGCCTTCAAGCCACTGTGGTCCCACATCTGCATGCATATGGTAGATGTCACTATGTATTGTCACCCAAAAACATGTCTTTTGATTCCATACAATCAGAAAACACAAAAAAATTAAATAACTCAAAAATTTGAAAAGAGGTTCGAGATTCGTTACTTATGTCATCGTATGCCGATCCTGGTGGTAGCGGCATGTCCGGGTCCCCCCGGAAATCTATCCCCGCATAGGGGTAGTCATCAATGGCAACTATCTGTTGTCGCCACCACGGAAAGAACTCAGCTGGATAGGGGTTGGACACCCTACCTCCACCCAGTCTACGCATCGCATCCATCCAACACCATTGGGCCAGATCTCGAACCCCGTGTAGAGGAACGTCAACTTTGGGGCTCAATCCTAGAACACGCTCGAAGAAAAACATGCTCAGTATGCTGTTGAAACTGAAGTTTCACACTCTACCCATCTTACACTCATTGAGTTGGTGTTTCATGTTGCTCAGTAGTGTAGTGCTCCAGTCATATACCGTGGGTCTCATGCACTCCACTGCATAGAACATCAGAGGCCGTGAGGCCTAGTGGAGTGAAGCCAAGCTTTCTATCCTCCCAGTGTTAGTAGGATGGCCTTTAGGCCCAACACCTGTATAGATTTGGTTGGGATCTGACTCCCCACCTTCTTCGTGTCTGGATAGCAGTACACCGCAATGTACTCATCTATAGTTAGGCCACCTCTGGGCTCGCGAGAACGTAGGTTTACTACTTCCCCCTGTTTGGAAAGTCCAGTAATAAAGTATATGTCCTCCACCTCTATGGTGAGGGACATTCCATCTATCTGGAATGACTCAGAGTATGGATCCCAGTAATCCACTAGCATCTGCAATAGTCTTGGTTTTGCCCTTAAGCCACTAAGACACCAAAATTTGTAGATCCCACATGCACGTAGTGCTTGTTGAGCCATTAAATCGGCCCTTACTGCCTCCTCTATATCACGATGTTCATGTTCTCTCCATTCTAGGACCATCCTGCACAAAAAATTGCAAGGTTTCCCATTAGAATACTTAAAAAACCTCATGCGTGGCTGCATACGTGACTGTTTGCCAAACAACCACGTATGTATGCGACTGTGAGGGCATTTTCCACATATATCCAGCCCTATACATAGAAAAACCCTCGATTTCTGCGTGGGTCGCAATGCTTATTTTGGATTGGCATAGAAATCCCAAATAACCATGGAATTTGATAAAAATTGCATCAAAATGGAAGAGGAGAGCATGGGTAAGTAACTGGAAGAAACGGTAGTGGATTCCGCCGGCTGAATCTCATGGAATTCGTTGTTGAAAATCTGAGCTCAATTTGGTAAAAATTTGAAATGTTTTATAATGTTTTGAATTCTCTTACTATTTATAGAAATTTTTCAAATTTTTGAAAATTTTTACCCCCTTTCCTATAGTTTGGACCATTTCTAATCATTTTGGACCGTTTTTTACCTAATTTATGATGTAGGAGACCTTTTTGAGTGCCATTTCAGTCATTGGATTGAACCGTTCATGCCAATCTCAGGTATCATGTCTAAACTGGCATATAGGTTAGGTTTCATCACCATTTGCATTTTGCATGACCTTATGACCGTTTCATTATAGCCTTAGGTACGAACCCACTCTATTATGTCACAGAACCTTCTTACTGTTCTAGAAGTGGCATGATATGAGTGGTAGAGATTGACCTTACATGGGTACCCTAGTTAGCGCCTTATTTGCATTTGGTGCCCATGCTGACGTTTTGTCCCTTAGGGTGTGGGAGTTCGTTGTATAGTATTGCCATGACATTTCGCAAGAGCCTGATACTCCTCTTAATATTTTGCTGGCCTATTCCCCTCAGGACTCCCTTATGTTAAGTTGTAATTGCATTATCATGAGCTTTTCCTGCCTTATTGAGCTTTATGCCGGCTTCCCTGACATTGCGTTTTAGCCATATAGCCCGAGCTTGTCTCATGTCTAGCCATGCAGAGCCATTTTTTATATCCTTTGGAGCTTGATTCCCTTTTTACCGGGAGGGGATTTTCCCCCGAGTGTCGCTATCCTACACATGTATCCTTGCATTGAGCATAGGTATGTTCCACTGCTTGGAACTAGTTTGTTTGCCCCTATGACACTCATCTCCTCCTAGTCTGTAACTATAAAGTAGTTTTATTCTTTTTCAAGCTTTTTAAATATTTGAAAAAGTACAAAAAAATAAAAAAACCAAAAATCCGGACAAGGAAAGATGTTATCTTTGGAAGTTGTCGAGTCGTGTCGCCTTCGAACAGAGCATTGTATATCACATCCACTGGTTGGGTTTATAGTTTGACTTTAGGAGCTATACTCGTTTATCTGAGTTTATCTCCACCGACTGGTTAAGCTTCCAGTCCCCATGGAGCCTCTGTCGTTGCCTCCTGTGTCGCAGAGATGTCCCAGTTTTGTATATCAAGTCTATGCTACCTTTATTCAGTCACCACTCACCATTATGCTCTTGTTTGAAGGAAGTGAAACCTGAGTCGACCAGTCCTCAGTTATCTTGACTTTGCATGTCGATCATTCCCAGTACAGTTACTGGTTCGTGCACCTTATGATCAAGTCCTTCCACATCATACAACTTTGGTGAGTACCTCATGTTGGATGATGGGGGATGCCTTAATGCCCTCCTTCCAGCGGATTTCATTCCATCGACTTCAGATCATTTATTCTGGGATTGGAATCTAGAGTCATTTTTGAGTGCCTTGAGACTTGCAGTCATCAGTGGCAGGTTCTCTCACCATCGACAGTCTTTGGGAATACATCAATGTCCCCTGATCGATGGATCCTCTCAAGTGTTCGACCTCAAAACATTTATTCACACTTGTTAGTTTGCACTCTAGTACCTTGATTCCCATTTTCATTATCGGTGGGTGATCTTGCATCTGTTAACGGTATACATCAATGACCGGTAATCAGACGATGGACTACTATGTTCGACCTTGACACCTATATTCGCATAGTAGGACATGTACTCGTAGCGGTTTGTGTAGAAGACCTTCCAGATTGGTGGCATCTCTTATATG
The DNA here is from genome assembly GCA_001517045.1 of Pseudotsuga menziesii. Taxonomy (NCBI): domain Eukaryota; kingdom Viridiplantae; phylum Streptophyta; class Pinopsida; order Pinales; family Pinaceae; genus Pseudotsuga; species Pseudotsuga menziesii. The sequence continues at coordinate 139,475 of LPNX010923751.1, read as the reverse complement.
CTACCTCCTTGATCGTGCCAGTGTTCATGAGATTTCAGCTCTCGTGACTTGATTCCAATATATGTCAGACATTTCCAGCCATTATGGAGATCTCGATCCATTATATATCTTCAACCATTATGGAGATCATGGTCCTTTGTATATATTTATCATGGAGATTCTGATCTATGTATATTGTACGTGGCGATGACCACTTATGTGATATCTTGTATCATGCCTATTCATGGCCATTGTACTCTTATGTATCCGAGACTGCTATATGTATTTGCAGTATGTGCAGAGTTGTATCATTATACTATGCTGATTGGGTGGCTGGTCTTCCATTTGGGATCCTTCATCACTCCACTTTTGGGATGGACTTATAATGTATTTCGGCCATCGTATGACCCCTATGACCTCACACATTAGGGGGCATCTGTTATAGCTGATTTTACCACTCCAAGTGAATCAGACTTGTATGGCCTTCCCCTGTCCCTTTGCAGACTCCTTAGACCCCTTGGACTATTTTTTGTCCTTTGATGTATCCTTGGCCATCCCTAAAAACATGTGAAAATTAATACACGCGACTTTTAAACCTATAATCACGTATATACGCGGGTTTGACCCCTAAAACTGCGTACATTTGGATGTGTGCATAATCCAAATCCTTTTGGAGTTTTCCTTAACATGGATCCGACTCACTTGACTCCTGGAATTTTATATGCCTTGAGATTGCTCGGATTCGACCTTTCATTACCCCTTTGAAAAGATATATAAGGAACTCTTTGGTACATTGAAGGCATAAGAGAGAATTGAGAGCAAAGAAACTATAGTCCATTGTTGCTGGAACTTGTGCTTGAGTCTGCATCCCTTTGTCCCTTGGAGCAATTTTGTGTTCTTCCCAAGCTTGCCTTTTGCTTATGATCTTGCTATCGAGAGATGGAGGATTGAGGTGGTGGAGGCCCAAGTGGGGGATTCAGTTTCTCCGATTCGCAGACGTGCCGACAGAGGTTGTATCCATTGTAATCTTTGATTTTATATTAATAGAAATATCTTTTCTTGTCCAATAATGTATGTTTGAATGAATTTTTTATCCATGGATGATTTCAAATGCTTATACATTGTTGATTATATATGCTAGAATAGATCTAACACCAATATATATAGTATGCTTGTCTTGTTTACTTGTTGTTGAGGAAGTGATTTATCAATTCAAGCTGAAGTTGGAAAGCTCAATGGGGATCTACTTCAACAGTCTGAAATAAGGTAGGAGGTCTGATCCTTTAGTGTTAGATATTTGATTTCTATTGCATATTGGAAAGGATTGATTTCTAGAGTCAAGCTGTCTGTTGTGGTACCCCGTACCACAAGAAATAAGGTACGAGTCTGATCCTTTAGTGTTAGATATTTGATTTCTATTGTATATTGGAAAGGATTGATTTCTAGAGTCAAGCTGTCTGTTGTGGTACCCCAAGCCATAGGAATTTCTCTCTGTAACAATCATGAATGACCCGATCCATAATTTCTAGATTGCGGTAAAAGCTTCCATCTACACGTGGACGCCTCAAGGATAGCCATCAAGGTGATATTGGAATAATTAGGAAAAAAGGGTTGGATTATCTCATATATTATGATAGTAGGAAATTGTTAACAACATAAATGAATTACAACATGTAAGGACAAGAGGATCTTGGTATGATCTATGCATTACAAAATTTTAGACATTATTTACTAGCTAACGAGTTCAATTTTTACATCGATCACCAATATTGAAGTATATAGTGAACAAGCACATGTTGATCATATGGATAAGTAGACAAATAATTCTATTTCAAGAATATGAATATAAATTAGCTTTCAAACCTGGAAAAGGCTCCATATGTCCATACCACTTATCCATAATATAAAATTGGGAGGAAGGGAAATAAGGTGAGAAGAATTTACTTGATCCAAATCTATTGCTATTCCTAGATATTACCCTACTTGGAAATGTATTATAGTTCTTACAACATGGACAAGCATCGCAAGGCTTTACTATAGCCCAAGTACAAAGTTTGTTTTAAAAAACCTTAATATTCAAAATCATGATAGGAAAACTATACCGAATCATAATGGATGGAATAATGAGAATATGGGTTAATCCAATCGAAACTAATCAATTGATAAATTAGCCCCATTTATGAAACAATGGGTGGACATTTCTTAAAAACATAATAGCTAAGAAAGTTCTATGCACAAGAGTTTAGTGGCCCACACTATTTAAAGACTGCTACAAGAAGATAAGGATCCTTGAACAATGTAAAAAATCAAGTAGTAAACCCCATACCTGAGACTATAATGAGATTAACCCTATATTACCATTGCAACTATTTGAACACTGGGAAATTGATTTCATCTACCCATTTGTACTAGTAAAGGGAGCATAATACAAGGATATATTTGCAACAACAAACTTGTTCACCAAATGGGAACAACCAAGGTCTAAAAGAGCAACCACAACAAAAGTCTATTCCAAGTTCCTCTTCAAAGAAATCTTTACAAACTCTAATATTTGTTTCAAGACACTTCGTCAATGTGGAAAAAGACAAATCTCTCTAGTTGAAATAGTTTGGATTTAGAACAAAACTTAATAGAAATGCAAACTCTTTCCTAGATTAATCAAATAACTTGATAACCAAAATAATCTATACCTCTTTTAAGAAGGTGTTTGTAAACTCTAATATTTTTTTGTCCCGCTTGTTGAGAAGGAAAATATCTGCAAGATATTCAAGGAGAACAAGAAACAAATAGAGACTACAAGATAATTTGTTAGGCCTAAGTAAGTAACCAAGGAGACATGCTATAAATGAAATTAAACATCATTTATGGAAACAGAAAGTCATTACTGTATTAATAATAAAGAGGGAGAAATTACAACCATGGAGCCTTGGTGTTGTACTTCTTCCAACTAGCCCTTTTCCTCAAGACCTCAACCTTGCTTCTTAGTTCTAGGATTATTTCAGCAACATATGGATACTTTATCTACTCTCCCCTTAACCATGAGGGTGAGATTGTATTTATAGGCCAAAGGGGATGAATGGAATTGAGGATTATTTGGGGAAGGTTAAGGGATTATCCCAAGAGGTTAGGGGTTCAATTGCCACTTATGTTGATCTGTTGGGATAAGTCTCCACAAGGGATTTCTTCTAGAAGGATCGATAGCTTTCTCTTTTTGCATTTTAAAGAGCGTCAAAGCACTTTGTAAATGAGCAGATGACATCAGGGAGAAGCGATGCTTTCTGTACAAAGGTAGGAAGTGTCACTGATTCCTATTGTCAATATGCAATGTGCGTCGGCCAAGTATGATGCCTATTGTAAAGAGGTAGATTATATTGGGGTTGCGAGAATTGGAAACTTAAAAGGTAGAACCTCTCTCCAACCATTTGACAAAAATACTGCAAGAATTTAGGAAAATTCAAGGGTACACATCTTATTATCATGGCAATGACAATATTTGGGTGTAACAGATTACCCCCCAAAGTATGAGGATAGAGGGATATGATATGTGAAATACTTTGACATATGTAGGTTGAAAGTCGAGGCAAAAGGCTATCAATTGAAGTGTTGAACAAGTAATTTGCAATACCATATACTTTGAGCTATGTATCCTGATTGAATCATAACATGGCAGTCGACCAATACATTGCATATCTATGCACAAATATCCAAGTCATGGCTACTGACATACAATGTAGATCCATGACAAACAAGACTCAAATTTGGACATTGCTACTGGACATACACTGTAGATCTATGTCATTATGACTCAAACTTGAGCATAACCATCAGACATACATTGTGGTCTATGCAATGAATGAAATATTCCATTGCATCTTGGGGAAATGAATAATACAAGAAAGTTCCTCCAAGGTCTTCATCCCGAACCCATAAAAGCTATGATTCTATCCATTCGAATATATTTTTTTGGTGTTGAACATGGTAGAAACCACTTGATTACTGGTCATTATAGTATACCATTAACACGTGCGAAAGAATTCATCATTAATATTAATGATTCCCAAGGTATCCTATTACATTCCTTGAATGTGAATTAATGAGTTGAAGTATAACATTCAAAGGAATCTTCCAAACAGATACCAATAACGTAAGTCTACTATTGGAAGCGAGGTAACCTGCCATTGAGGCATGTAGGCCCAAGGTACTCATTTAATTTCTATTTCTAAACCTTAGATGATGTGTTGAATTCGAAAAGGATTCCCCCATCATCGAAACGAAATATGATCAAATATTTCTCTGAAGTGGATATTGGACGATAGAGGGACTTTAGGACTAGCTCAGATATGTCTAACACAAAGGAAGGTAAGATAACTGCAAAGAATGACTAGGATGGTATACCTCTCTTGAACATTCATAAAAAAGGTGGCTTGGTAGCATTAGCTTAATGAGAATGAGACCAATACATAATGCAACATGATACCAATGCATTTATTTAAAGACTCAAAAGAGTAACATGAAACATGAAAGTGGATCAACCTGAAGGCAAGCTGATAAAGTACAGGAAAGTGCTATATTCATGTTCAAGGATGATAACTTGTTTCCATACAGAATTAGACACATTCTTTTTCTAAAGTCCCCATCATGATTGATGAGTTCCCCTTTACTTTTAACGAGCTAGAAGAGGGTAACAAATGCTCGATATAGCTCATCCTTTTGAGATGAGTCCAATCCCACATGTTTTACAAACCTGAGAAAGAAGGGGTTCGGTACCAAAAGGGTCCTTCGTTGTTTAATTTTAACAAGTCTAAAGAAGGTAAACTCAATGTCATTTCATGTTTAGAGACTCTAAAAGGACTAAAGAAGATTACAAGATGGTGTTTTTCACAAATTTAGTCCCCAAGGTCCAAAAGAGTATAAAATAATACCTAAGAGAACTCTTCTAGTCAAATGTTGACTAGAGTATTCCTTTTTCATAAATAGTCTAACCGGTCCAAAAAAGGGATAAGATTCCGTCAAAAAGACGACCTTTATAACCCTTTTACAAGTGTGAAAGAATCAAGTTCGCTTGGCAATCTTTTCCTATTTGGGAGTCTAAAAATAGCTTAAAGACAAATCTGAGGGGTTCCCTTTTTCATAAAAGTTTTATGAGCCTAAAAAAGTGATAAAAGTTAACTCGATGCCTTTTTGCTTTATTTTTAATGAGCATGACTATGCCATCAAAGGCACTCATAATATTTTTCATATTTGAACAGGAGTATGAAAAAGTAACAAATGAGCTCCTCCATAACTAATAATTGCTCAATTTGACCTGAAATCTCCAAAATAAATGTTAGAGATTTTTAAAATTAAAATATTAATGACACAATAGTTAATGGTAAATATATTTTTAAAATATTAAAACAAAATATAAAAACATTTCACCCTAAAAAGGTTAAAAGGGGAAAAAAATAATATTTTTATACCATTGAGTGTGAGTGAGAGAAGCCCTTTTTTGGTGCTAATTTGATGTGGATATTGCAGGAGCATTGATCAACTATTTTGTATTTCTTCAGATCCATGTAAATTCTCTTTCCCTACTCTTTCTTTTCATATCAATTTTTCAAGTTTTTGGCCATTTTAAGCATTTTTTGGGATCGGTTTTTATGTGTTAAGAGCACGCCCTAGGAGACACTCTTCTCCTTTTAGGGAAGGGTGTAAGAAAGAAGCGACACACATATCAAAAGGGTAAAGAGCATCATTTATGCTTTGTATACATTAGCTAGGTGAATCGACACTCAGTCTATATTGATGGGGTGTGTCAACGATTGAAAAAATCCAAAAAATCAATATGCACGCAAAAACTTTGATTTTTTTTATTTAATCCCATCTAATGGTTTCATATAATCACTTTCTTATAGGTTTCTTCAAACAATATGGTGATAAGGAAAGAAAGAGAACGTGAATTGGATGGATCCCAAGTAGTTAATGACCCAAACAATGTAATGGATTTAAGGGAGCATGGGCTCTTAAAATTATTCCAAATTCTAGGAATGAGAGCTCAAGTTCGCATATTAAACCATTTAATCTAGATGTGGGATCCTGAACAACAACATTTCCAAGTTGGGATTCACATCCTTGCTTTGGATGTGGAAGATATTTACTTCCTTATGGGGATTTCAAAGTGAGGGGCTCTTGTCTCATTTTCGGGACCGAGAGGGGGTGAAATGAATATAGACGATCTAATTGATCAATATTGCACTCCCAGTGCTCAATCACAAGGTGGAAAAATATCCATTAAACATGTGATGGATCGCCCTCTACGGATTGTTTTGTTTACTATCGAGAGGGTAGTAGGTAGCATAGATTCTCATCAGACCATGAGAGAACATATGCTTTATGCTCTAGAGTGCATGACACCCACACTATTTAACTAGTGTGAGGGTATTTTGGTGAGTTTTAAATAACAACTGACAAAATGCAGGAGGGGAGAGTTGACACAATTCAGTTATGGATCTATTATATTATCCTTCTTTCTAGAGCATGTCCCTTTACTTCATCCACAAGTACTTATTAATGATCTTGAGACACAGGATCCATGCATGCTGCGATGAGTCGATGTGATGGCTTGAAACGGTGGAGGTGGACCAATGATCACTTATGGGTCATTTTTTTTAGACGGCTACCTGGAAAATTCCTCATTATTGAGGACTATTCATATGCAGGTACTGACTTTAGAGGTGATACACCCCTACCAATTTCTGAAGGAGATTAGTGGGGCGAACTATGTCACGTCCCCATCCCTCTGACCGAGCGGAGAGGACGCGACCATGGCCTTAACCAGCCGGGATAAGAGCCCCATGAACATGTACATGCATAAAAATTGCATAAACATAATGTTGCAGGGAAATGCATTATAGTGAAACATGCACAGATGCCATTGTTTATCCTACATAGATGCATTCATTTGTCATACACAGTGGAAACCACATACATTTCTACAAGCATTCGACATGTTCATTACATTCATTAACAAAATATAGTTGTAGAAGTAAAAATGGACAAGATCACTTATCTTATGATGAACTCGTTCCACAACCAGCTACGTCGTTGCAACGTTCCACCCAACCATAGGCCAACGTGCTCCTTAATCTCTCAACAGTGCTGCCACTCCCGAGCTGGGCATGATTCTGCAAGGAATAAGGGAACTAGCAGGCTTNTCAGGCCATCAAGGAGTTGGGAAAGGCTAAATGCTAAGCTGGTGAGCTCATTGCAGAGCCAAGAACACCTACACCAGAACTAGCCTGACTTCTAAAACACCCACACACGCCCAACACAAGGAATTAGTCCCTTCTCTGCTACACAGTCCCTCAGGCCCTGCATTCCCTTCCAGTTCTATTCAAGGGTTGTGGATAAGAAAGCTAGCCCTCTAGCTCTGTCTGTGTGGTTTCCAGCCACCAGGTATATCAAGCAAACTAAGCTCCCATCCCTGCTCCCAACACAGCCCGAAGACCAACCATTGCACACATGCAATTACTCAGCAATTCCAGCTTAACAAGGGAGAACAAATCCCAATCTAATTACAACAATCCCCAAACACAACAGCAAACACAGCTCACGACATGGGGGAAACAACAGCTCCAAAACGTATCAGCATACATTACCAACGACGTGGGGAATCCCCGACCTGTTTTTACACAACCAAAGATACTGGGGAAAAACGTACGCAGACCACAATGGGGATGAATTTACAATCTCCCGACCGGTGCATGAACAACCACAATGCCGAACCCACAGATCAGCCCGTGAGTAAAGGACGGAGCCACACCATTCTCCCGTTCGCAGAGGAAAAGACTGCATGGGTAAAACCAGGAAAATCCTGTGCGTGAGAGAATAATGAACAGGAAATGGTGGAGAACGAATAGACCATCGAGTTCCTGTGTAGTGGAGAGCGTGTGAGTGTTTCAGCACAAGCATGGAGAGAGTGGAAAAATCTCCGGGAGTGAACCCAGGCAAGCCTGTGCGTGGATGTGAGCAGACAGTCGTGAGGATGCGCACTGCAGAGGACGAATGAAGGCATGCGTGGTTCAGCACAAATCGTGGAGAGTGGAATGTCTGCGTAGTGGAGAGTGGTTTCATTTTTGCCATTGTGAAGTCAACCGTGGTGGAGTGTGCGTGTGGGTGAGGACTGACAATCCTGCCACCCCACTCTCAAAGACCATAACTGCCCCAACCACTAGCAGCCATTCTTAATGAAAGTGGTTGGGATAAAACAAGGTAAGAAGACACATGGGTTTTCACCCCATTGGCTAAGGTTTGACAAATTCCCCCACATCCTCATCCTTGGGAAAATCATGCCCCTTCTCAATTTATTTGCTGCGATCGTAGCTGGTCGGGTTATTTAATTAAAGATGCATATTTACATGATGGAAAACTTAATATATGTATGCCGCATGCCCCGATATACCATCGGCAACAATTTAAATCTGAAACATAGCATAACCAAATCAATGGTGGGGCCTTGGCCTTTAGCTCCGTACCATGATCATTTACAATATATACATCATATACATCTTAATGCAACGGGGTCAAAACCGAGACATTACAAACTAGGTAAGAATAAATTGTTTTTTTGTTTATACAATATTCCATTTTTTTGTTATTATACTAATACTTTAATACATTCTATTTTCTTGAATTTGTACGATCGAGGCCAACTGGGTCTTCTCATATTGAGAGGCATGGAGCAGTTAGAGGGGTAGCAATCCAAAACCTAGAGACTAAGGAAGAACTCCAAGAAATCAAGGAGAACCTCCAGCGACTGACCATGGATATTCCAGACATATCCATAGATGACCTACCTCAGTGTCACCAATTCCATACAACTGGAGTTTCTGGTCGTTTTAGTCGACTTCTTCGTCGAGTGCCCCGATGCACCATGTGCTATTATGAACACCAGTAGTAGTAGCAGTCTCTGCATATAGTATTGCACTCAAATCCATGAGCTTCATATTTTTTTTTGTCTTAGTATACTGAAAGCTACAAGCTTCATATTTTTTTCCTCAATACTATTTTTTTTGTAGAACATTATCTATGCCTAATATAAAAGTGACTCTTTATAAATTTATGACGTGTTCTTGATGGGTTATACATGGATTCCTATTAAAAAATGATTATTTGTATGTATTATTTACACATGTCATTTGTTTTAAATGGGAATCTAAGAATGAGCTATGTACCAATTTAAAATGTAATTAGCTAAAAAATCAACAATTGTATTCATTTGCCTTGGAATATGTTGGTATCGAATAAATTCGAATGACCTTTCAAGAAAGCGAATCCTTCAAAGAAAATGGAGTAAGGGATTTCGAACAGTGTAGATGTGATTTAACTAGGAAACCACTAGGTCCAATTATAAATAAACCACAACATGAGTCACATCACTAAATAAAACATTAGTTAATAGTCCAATCATTGTATAATATTCAGTGATATTGTTGGTCGCGGGACCTAGACAACTTCCACCTGAGCTTACCAAATCACCGAAAGGGGAATACATGTCCCATGCCATTGATGCAAGAGTCAAGGTATGCTGACTTGCACCATCCACAAATCCTGAATAGAAGGCCATCTGCACATTCAAGAATGACATTATATAAGCAGTCATGACTAGGACGCAATCCTAAACACACAAGAATAGAAAGTTCAAATCACACCAAGACACACTCTATGAACAAAATGTATAAGGTACAAATGTAAAATCTCTTCAACATATTACCTTTTAAGGTATATCCCATATCGGGGCTCACCCAAAGGTATCCCATCATAATCAGTCAATTCATAGTATCATTTTTCCAAAAATCGACTAACAACGTAAGGGCCATGCCACATAGACTCAAAAATTCCACCTCCTAAATTATCACATCTTTGGTTGTAAGTTAAAACCAAATCACCTTCATCAAAGTCACAAGGTTGAATGAATCTATCATATTGATCTTTGATTCATTTTTTATATACCTCATTAGTGAGGTATGCATCTCGACGAGTTTCATCAATATTGGTCAAATATAATAAGCGTTCTTCCTTTCCGGTGGTGTTGGGTAGAAGTTCGACATTGAGTTTCAAGGAGGGGATATCATATTCGATAGGTAAAGTTGCTTCCAGTCATACACTAATTGAAATGGTGTAAAACTAGTTGATGTTTTTACCGTGGTTTGATAAGAGCATAATGTCAAAGATAACTTTAAGTGCGAGCTAGATTTAGCTTGTCCTACCATTCGTTGAAGCATAGTTTTCAAAATTTTGTTAATTGCCTCAACCTGGATGTTGGATTAAGGATATTATGGTGTTGAGTTATCATGACAGAATCCTAGCTTAGCACTTAGTTTCAACATTATATTTTTTCTAAAATGAGAACCATGATCAATAATGATGGCCCAAGGAACCCCAAACTTAGCGATGACGTGGTTAAACAAAAATAGGGCGACAATTTTTCCATGCTCAACATATTTAGGCATAGCCTCAACCCATCTAGTAAAATAATTCATAACAAAAATGATATAACCATGCTCCCCAATTGAGGTATGCATAAAATCAACACCCCATTTAGCAAAAGGACTAACAACGATGGTGGGATGCAATGGAGCAGGGTGGGTGCACTTTTTTGATTAAAATAGTTGACAGTGTGGGAATTTTTTGACGACCTCAATATAATATTTAAAAATGGAAGGCCAAAAATACCTAACGTGTAATTTTTTTTGATTTGTATCCATCCCAGAAAGACAACCACAACATGCTCCAGAGTGGTAGTCAATTGACACATGTTCAAGATCTTCATGAGTTAAACAATGTCACAATATAGAATCAATGCCACAACGATATAAAGTGTCATTAATGATAAGGTCATATTTGGTGTGGTGGCATATATGACGATGATCATCATGAGAAAATACGGACTAAAAACATTATGTCTAGAGATACAAAATTATATGCCTGTACCAAGGGTCAGACGTACTAATGAGGAACAATGACTCATTTGGAAATGAATCAATCGACTATGATTCCTCAATAATATGGGGAAGGTCACACATTAGCTCAAGAAAAACCAAATATTTCTTTGAAATAACTTTAGCAAATTCCCTGTCAAATTATTGCAAGATGACAATCCTGTTAGGATTATTAATCCTCCCTTGTCCATTATAGTCTATTATATTATTTTTCCTAACTTAGGAGTCTTTTACTTGAGTTTGGTGCCATTGGTGCCTTTGGTGCCACCGGTGCCATTGATGCCATTGGTGCCACTGATATCAACCACTAGAGTGTGGGAGACACATATAGAGGTTAAATTCCACTTACTGCATGTTCATGCATCAGTTAACGTGCCTCTAAGACCAATCCCTACATTTTAGGAGCCACTATGAGTGCCACTAGCAACCTCCATTAGTTGGTTCTGGTAGGTAAGTAGTTATGCTAAGTTAACATCCAGTTACATTCAATTAGATGTCTTTTAGTTGAGTTAGTGCTAGTCTTGCATGGCTGCATGGGAGTAGGCTCCATTTCTCACCTACCTCACCAGTTTAACTAGTTTAACTGATTGATAGGATGAATTAGACATGTGGAGTTAGACTAGTGAGCTCCGATAGTGATTTAGACACTTCTAGTTAGCCAGTGAGTCATGATTGAGTTGGTAGATTTGAATCTTATCCACATGATTCGAATTCTCCTTTATGTAACACTTTTGTATATGAATGGAATTAATAAATATTAATGTTGTAATTTACTCGTCAATTCCTATCAGTTTTATCTGAAAATTTTCTTGTTCAGTGGACATTATTCTTATTATTCCATTGCAAAATTCTACCTTTCAGTTGCACTCATTTCATGTAGATCAATGGTTCAATAATTCAAACATGGTATCAGAGCCTTGTTCAAACTAGCAGAAAATATGTCCGATCTCCATTGTACACCAGAAGCAGCTAGGTTTCCACATAAATCTTGCAATATTTTCCTTGCTAACTTTGGATTTGTTTAGAGAAGTCTCTGCAGGTGTGACGAACCCTGAGAAAGTGTATATGTTGGGATGGAAGGCTTGAAACTGACATGATTATGAATTGATTTTGGTTTTTACAGTGTTACTTGTAGGTACCTATGTAGCTTGTGGAGAAATTGACTAATCGGTATAAAGATTGATGGATTCTTCAACTCTTGTACCCTGGATCCTTACACCCTTCAACTATGTTGATTGGAGGGCAGATATGCTGGTCTCCTTGTGAATTCTTGGCATGTTTAGAATGACAATGGGGAGAGAGACAGAGCCCCATCACTCTACCGAGAAAAATAATTTCTTGACTCATTTGGATGAAGCCTTTTGCTTCGTATGCACTCATATCTCCTGGGATCTTCTCTTTCACCTTGAGGGATTGAAGACTTCGAAGGAAGCTTGGGAGAAGCTTGAATCATTGTTTGGAAAAAAAGATGAGATTTGAGGGAACATATTGGAGAATGAGATCATTGCATTGCAACTCATAAGTTTCGAAACTATTCAACAATTTTTCACAAAATTCAAGTCACTAGCACTGTAATGTAAACAATAAAGAATAGAGAGGAAATATGAGCAAATGGTTCTATCAGTACTGAGAAATATTGGCTTAGAGTACTTCAAACCTCCAATGGGAGTGTTTCAAACCTCCAAGAATCAAGCTCTTATGGTGTCAGACTAAAGCAATGCACAAGCTATAGGGAAGCACAAGGGGAAGGAGCCCAAAGCCATTGATTCAAAGCCAAAAGAGAATCAGAGATCTTCCGATGGAGCCTCGGGTTCTAGAAAAGAAAAGTCTAAGTGTCCATACTATATGAGAAGATTTCATCCAGAAATCCAGTGCATGAAGAAGACCCTTGACCAGTTGACAACACTCCTTGAATAGAACAATATTTCCATTCCACAAGGTGCAAATATGTCTAATGCTGGAGAGAAGATTGAAGAATATGAGGAATTCCTTGATTTTAAAGCAGGACTCACTCCATAGAAGGATTAATTGATATATTCTAGAGCATCCAACCACATGGTTTCCTCTAGGGAATCCTTCACCACTCTCACTCTATCAGGAGGACCTAACACTCATATGGGAGATGAATCCCAAATCCTAGATGTTGGGAGAGGTTCTATTAAAATCCAACATGATGATTTCAATAATGTAATCTATGTGCCCTCTCCTGTAGAAAAACAAGTTGTTCAAGATGAAGAAGAAGCAAAATACTCAACACAGTCAATTCAAATGGAAGAAAGTCTCCTTGGAGTGACTCCTTCTCCTGCTGCTCCAGAAGTTTATGATATCTCTGATATATCATATTATCATATAGCTGATCTGAAAGAAGACATAAAAATATATGTTTTTTAAGAAAAATTCTCCTTCCATTTTATACAAACATTCTCCAATGATTCTTTCATTTTAAATTATGTGTAAAGTTTGCCAGTGATTGCTTCAGAAAATGAAGAGGAATTTGATTTCTATCTCTCTCTAATATTGTTGCGAGTATGTAGGAAAGTAATACATTGGATATTTTGGAAGAAATATCATATTTTAGGAGTGATCCATTCACTCTCTTTTATCTAGATCTTCCAATAAATTCCTACATGATTGAATGCACCAATACTCAGAATTTTGTTAAAGAATGAGAAAATTGCGCATCTACCATTTCAGTGGGGCGCTTGGAACCTTTGTTCCAAAATATTGGATATGATATGAACTTATTTGTATCTGATATGACCTTATTTGGTTCAAGTTTTAAGTTTCAAGAGCCTCCATTTATGTTTGTATTTGTTCTCATCAATTTTGGTGTGAAAAATCAAGTACCGCAAGTCTCTTTCAAAATTGTTGTTGGGGATTTGATGTCAGATTCTCTCATGAGTTTGCTGATATTATATTTTGTTTATCATTGGTTATTTTTGAAGCTATATCAGATTATGGATTTCAAGAATTCACTCTCCACATTCCCAATGATTCTCTACCTTTCTATTTGATCACATGCTCATCTCCTCACAAAACTAGTAAAGATGGAGACATTCTGCATTCGCTTGGACACTTTCGCCTAACACTTGGAGCTGATTTTATCTCACGTGGTTTGATGTTCAAGGCTGAAATATATCAGTTTCTTGGGTTTTCATCACATGGTTTGAATTCTCAAGCACTTTTCTCTCTCTCTCATCAGTTGATCTCAGTTGCTCTACATGGGTCCATTTTTCATCTTGCAACTGTCTATGTTCCTGGTTCAGTTGAGCATATTCTTCTTCTTACAAAGAGGAAAATTCCTCCAGACATAATCATTAGTTTGGAGAGGTTCACATTCATAGTTTCAGGATGCTACAGCATAGAAGAACCAAGATACTACATTTGCTTCTGCATAGTGTTGCAAATTGCAACAAATTTTTTACAAGTTATTACCCAAAGAGGAATTTTTTCTCTTAAGTATAGCTTGTTTTCCTGATCCACTGCTCATTTTGAGGGGGAGATTTTCCCATGAGGTTTTCCCCATTTCCCTTAGTTTATTAAGCAACTTTTATTTATATTAGATTGTATGGGTGACTTTTGGCCTAGTTTCTAGGGCCCAAAGTTGTCCAAGTTAGGTTTATTAATCCCCTCTTGTCCTTATATAGTATATTAGATCATTTTACCTAACTTAGGAGTCTTTTACTTGAGTTTGGTGCCACCATGATATTGGTTCCACTGGTGCCATTGGTGCCATTGGTGACATTGGTGCCGTTGGTGCCGTTGGTGCCACCGGTACCAACCACTAGAGTGTGGGGGACGCATATAGAGGTTAAATTCCACTTACTACATGTTCATGCATAAGTTAATGTGCCTCTAAGACCAATATATACATTTTAAGAGCCACATTGAGTGTCACCAATAGCCTCCATCAGTTGGTTGCGGTAGGTAAGTATTTATGCTAAGTTAACCTCCAGTTACATTCAGTTAGATGACTTTCAGTTGAGTTAGCGCCAGTCTTGCATGGCTGCATGGTAGTAGGTGCCATTTCTCACCTACTTCATCAGATTAACTGGCTTAACTGATTGATAGACTAGATTAGACACGTGGATTTAGACTAGTGAGCTCTGGTAGTGATTTAGACACTTCTAGTTAGCTAGTTAGTCAGGATTGAGTTGGTAGATTCGAATCTTATCCACATGATTCGAATTCTCCTATATGTAACACTATTGTATATTGTTGGAATTAATAAATATTAATGTTCTAATTTACTGATCAATTCTCATCAATTTTATTTAAAATTTGTCTTGTTCAGTGTACATTGTTCTTACTATTTCACTGCAAAATTATACCTTTCAATTGCACTCATTTCTTGTAGATCAATGGTTCAATAATTCAAAAAAATCTAGCAGGAATACTTCCCTCCTAGAACTTGGTGAGTTAACATGTAATACATGGGATTGAATTCTCCTAGAACAGTCGTTGTGCGGAGCAAAATGTAGTGAGGAAATATTTAGACTGTGGTGACCGTAGCCAAAGGTAACCTCTTTACATGTGAATATCAGGTTTCAAAATCAAGAAGACTCTTACTTAAATAATAAATCACATTCTCTTGGCCATTGTTGTCCTCTTGTATTAATACCATTCCAACAGTAGTAGAGGATGCATCAATATATAGGAAATAGTATTTAGAATAAGCATGAGGCTACAACAAAGGTGCATGTGTAATAACATGTTTGAGATTATCAAAAGCATGTTGCAAAAGGTCATCCCAAACAAAAGGAATTCCTTTTTTAAGTAACCGCATGAAACTAAATGTTTTCTCTGCATAGTAACATACAAAACGACACAAGAAGTTTCCTTTCCCTTGCAAACTTTGAAGTTCAGTTATGTTCCTCGGTGGTGGTAGGGCCAATATAGCCTCTATTTTTAATGGATCAATTTGGTTGCCATCCTTAGAGACAACGAATCCAAGTGGTCATCTAGTTTCAACACAAAGAACACATTTGTGTGGATTCAAATGAATATTATAGTGGTAACATCTACGGAAAATTGCTCTCAGATGCTCAACATGGTCTTCTCGATGTTGAGAATGAGTAGGTAAATATTTGAGATGCAGTTCCAATATATGTTTAAGATCATGGAAAATGTAAGACATGGCACGATAAAATGTAGCTCCATCATTTTTGAGACCAAAAGGTAATTTTCGGTAAGAAAAATTTCCCCATGGGCATATAAAATCCGTTTTATGTTGATCAGGAGGGATTATCTCGATTTGATTATAGCTATAAAATCCATCCATAAATGAAAATATGACACTCCCAACACAGTTGTCGATGATTAGACCTATATATGGAGTGGGATAATTGTATTTTGGACAAGCACGATTGAGATCCCGAAAAGTGATACAAACTCTTATAGTCCCTTTTTTTTAGTGATAGGAACATGTTGGTTGTGGAGCCTGATCTTCCAGATTAAAAAATGTTATTTTTTAGCCATGTTTGTACCCCAATTTTACTGTACACTCGTCCGAACAGATGGGTGCGGGAAGAATCCCCCAAAAGAAATTTCTGGGATGTTTGTTGGCAAATAGTTATGGGTCCATGGTATTGGGTGACCCATGTTATTTTCCCATGGTAATTCCCATATAAAAGGAAAGCATTGTAATACAACTGTGTATTGTATCTTAGCATTGTAAAAGCGATATTTGTGATTATGAGAGAGAGACTCTGAGAAAATGAAGAGGAAGTGTAGCGGGGTTGCTATAGGTTGTGTCCCTTCATTTTGCTGGACGAAATAATAATAAAGGACTAGAAATTTATGTGTGGACGTAGCCCATCTTGGGTGAACTACATTATATATGTGTATATCTTGTAATGTGTTTTAATATTTGCATCTTGTTTATTTTTATTGCTCTATGATCTTGCTTTTCTAACAATTGGTATCAGATCCAAAAGGTCTATTTGGTTGGTAAACTTGCAGGAAAGAAGGGATCCTGGTTCGAGTGGGAGCAATGACAGAAGAAAAATGTTTAGGGTCGATAAATTTAACAACCAAAACTATCAGTTATGGAAGATGCAAATGGAGGACTATCTGTACCAGAAGGATCTATACCTACCATTGTGCAGAAACACAAAACAACCGACGACTATGAAGGACAGAGAATGGGAGGTTCTTGATAGAAAGGAATTGGGAACAATACAGTTGTGCCTAGCTTTGTCGATGGCTTTCAATATTTTGAAAGAAAATACAATAGAGTGTGATGAGCGCATTAGATAAGCTATATGAAAAACCCTTGGCTTCCAACAAGGTATTTTTAATGAAGCATTTATTTAATATGAAGATGTCAAAAGGTGGATCTCTTATTGACCATTTAAATGAATTTAATACACTTACTAGTTAGCTAAGTTCTGTAAAAGTGAAGTTTGAAGATGAGGTTAGGGATCTTATAATATTGTGCTCATTTCCAAAAGTTGGAAAAACTTGGTCATGGTTGTAAGTGAATCTGTCTTTTGTTCAGGCACTTTGAAATTTGATGATGTTGTTGGTGTTATTCTTAGTGAGGAAATGCAAAGAAAAATCTCCCTGGTGAGACATCAGGTAATGCATTGACCATGGAGGGCAGGGGAAGGAAAAGGGAGAGAGGAAGGATCCTGGGTAATCAAAACAAGTATAGAAAGGGAAAATCCAAGTCCATACTGGGAAAGATAGAGTGTTGGAACTGTGGTGAGAGAGGACAACTAAAGAAATACTGTATAGCTCCAAAGAAGAAAGGAGACGAGCAACATGAGACTACTCAGGAAGCAAATGTAGTAGGTGATGTGTTACAAGATGCTTTGATTCTTGAATTAGATTATACTAGTGATTACTGGGTAGTAGATTCAAAGGCTTCATGTCATGCTCCATCCCATATGAAATTCTTTCATGATTATGTTCCAGGTGATTTTGGATATGTTTTATTAGGCGACGATGAACTATGTAAAATTGTTGGAATGGGTAAGGTACAAATTATGTTAAATAATGGAAATGTTTGGCTACTAAAAGATGTATGAAATATTCCTACTATGAAAAGAAATCTGATCTTAACAGGGCAGTTGGGAGATAGTAGTTGTTTTTCTATGTTTGAAAAAATGTGGTGGAAGATCACCAAAGGAGAATTGGTAATAGAAAGGAGACATGATAGGTACATTGTATTTATGTCCTCATAATAATGATTATTCTATCTCTGTAGCTTCAACAGAAATAAGTGCAATTTCGTGGCATCATAGGCTTCACCACATGAGTGAGAAGGGGATGCATATTCTTCACTCAAGGAATTTTCTTTCATATATAAAGCAGGTAAGTTTGGAATTATGTGAGAACTGTGTTTATGGAAAACATAAGAGGGTTAGATTTCTCAAGGTTGGGAAACAAAAAAAGAGTGAACAGTTATATCTTGGGCATACAGATGTATGGGGACCGACTCAGGTATAATCTCTTGGTGGCTCTCATTATTATGTTACTTTTATTGATGATGCAACTAGAAAAAATTGGGTTTATTGCATTAGACAAAAATCTGATGTGTTTTCTACTTTTAAGAAGTGGAAATATTTGGTTGAGAATGAGACAAGAAAAAATTTGAAATGTATCAGATATGATAATGGAGGTGAATACTGTAGCAAGGAGTTTGATAGTTATTTTTCGTACCATGGGATTCATAGAGAGAAGACAGTCCTAAGAAAACCACAAGAAAATGGTGTGTTGAAAAGGATGAATAGGAAGATCATGGAGCAAGCTAGGTGTATGAGATTGCATGCATGGTTTACCTTATAGTTTTGGGATGATGCTATAGATACTGATGTTTATTTAATAAACAAAGGGCCTTCAAGTGATTTGGATGGTGGGATTCCAGAGGAGGCATGGACATGTAAAAATGTAAACTACTCATTTATGAGAAGCTTTGCCATGTGAAACATTTTTCCATATTGATAAAGAAAATAGAACAAAGCTTGAGACTAAATCTAAGAAATGTACCTTCATTAAATACGACATTGTTGATTTTGGTTATCGATGATGGGATTATGAAAATCAAAAAATCATTAGGAGTAGAGATGAGGTATTCAATGAAAAGGTTATGTACAAAGATCAATTGTAGGGAAAGAAAGAGGAAAATGAAAACACATAGTACACATTGCTTGATGAAATAAAATGAAATGAAGTTCCAAAGGTATCGGAAAATCAAGAACAACAACAAGTACCTCAAACTCATGCGAAAGTAAGAATATCTACCAGGTTAAGTAGACTCCCTTAACGATTCTCTTCTTCATTTTATTATTTATTGATGTCTGATTCTGGTGAACTAGAATGTTATGAAGATACAACGCAGGTGGAAACTAGAAAGAATTTGGAGCAAGGCATGAATGAAGAAATGGAATCATTAGTAAGAAACCATACTTGGTATCTGGTTGAGTTTTCTACCGATAAAAGGGAATTGCAAAATAAATGGGTTTACAGGTTGAAGGAAGAAGATGGAGGCACGAAGTGGTACAAGGAAAGAATTGTTGTGAAGGGGTTTGTACAAAAGAAAGGTATACATTTTGATGAAATATTTTATCTTGTTGTTAAAATGACTTCAATTAGAACTATTTTAAGTCTAGTGGTGGTAGAATATTTGCATCTTGAACAATTAAATGTAAAAACAACCTTTCTCCATGGGGATTTGGAGGAAGATATTTATATGCAGCAGCCACGGGGGTATGAGGTGAAAATGAAGGAGAATTTGGTTTGTAGTTTGAAGAAGAGCTTCTATGGTCTGAAGTAAGCTCCAAGGAAGTGGCATTTAAAATTTGATAAGTTTATGAAATAAAATGGTTATAGTAGATTCCATTCTGACCATTGTGTTTATTTCAAGAGGCTAGATAATGGAAGATATATTAGCTTGTTATTGTGTGTGGATGACATGCTTGTTGTAGGGTCTAACATGCAGGATATAAATGTGCTCAAAAGGAAACTAACTAAATCATTTGCGATTAATGATTTGGGTGCTGCAAAGAAAATCCTTAGTATGAGAATAAAAAGAGACATGAAAAATCACAAATTGACATTGTCTCAAGATGAGTACATAAAAAAGGCATTAGAGAGGTTTAGAATGAAGAATGGAAAACCAATTAGTACACCTTTGGAAATCCATTTAAAACTAAGTAAGGAGATGTATCCCAAGACACAGGAAGAGATAGAATACATGTCCAAGGTTCCATATTCATCAACAGTTGGCAGCTTGATGTATGCCATGGTGTGCACAAGACTAGATATTACGCATGCAGTGGGAGTTGTGAGTAGGTATATGAACAATCCATGTAAAGAGAATTGGAAAGGATTACAATGGATTCTTAGGTATTTGAGAGGCACCACTTCTCATGCATTATGTTTTGGAGGTTAAGACACAGTTCTCCAGGGATCTGTTGATGCAGATATGGAAGGTGATAAATACAACAAGAGAAAAACCACATGATATGTTTTTACTGTAGGTGGAAAAACAATAAGTTGGATTTAAAAATTGCAAAAGGTTGTTTCACTTTCAACAACAAAAGCAAAGTATGTTGCTACTACAGAGGCTAGTAAAGAGATGATTTGGTTGTAGAGCTTCATGGAGGAATTGGTTAAGAAGCAGGATAATAACAAGTTGTATGGTGACATCCATAGTGCCATTCATATTGCAAAGAACTCAACCTTTCATTCAAATACTAAACATATAAAACTCAAGTACCATTTCATAATATATGTTCTAGAAGATGAACTGTTAAAGTTGGAAAAAATACACAATAGAAAGAATCCTCCAGACATGTTGATAGAGTAGTAACCAAAGAGAAACCAAGTTCCTTCTTGGTTTTAGTTAGCCTTTAAGCATGAAGGTGAAGAAGAAAAATTTGACAAGTATAAGGTTCAGATCATAGTCCATCAAGTGCAGCAGCGGTGGAGTTGTTGTGATCAGTCTCAAGGTGGGAGATTGTTGGTTGTGGGGTCTGAGATTCCAAATTCAGAGATGTTATTATCCAACCATGTTTGTACCCCATTTTTACTGTACACTCATCCCAGTAGGTGGGTATGATGGTACATCGTCCCCTTGTGGGGTTCCGAGGGCCAGTGGGCGAAGCCCCCAAAATATTTTTTTGGGATGTTTGTTGGACAATAGTTTACGGGCACATGGTATTGGGTGACATGTGGTATTTTCCCATTATATTCTCGTATAAAAGGAAATCATTGTAATACAATTGTGTATTTTATTTTAGCATTATAAAAGCGATCTCTGTGATTGTGGGAGTGAGACTATGAAAGAGTGAAGATGAAGTACAACGGGGTTGCTTCCTACAGGTTATATCCCTTCATTTTGCTAGAAATAATAATAAAAAAGGACTGGAAATTTATGTGTGTACATATCCCATGTTTGATAAACCACGTTATATCCATGTTTCTCTTGTAATGTGTTTTAATATTTGCATCTTGTTTATTGTTTATTTCTATTTCTCTGCGATCTTGGTTTTCTAACATAACAATATTAGAAACCCATTCTGTCAACGGTACATGATAGATGAACCCAAATTTAAGAAGTTTTTAAACCTTCGCCTTAATGGTCGTAGCTTTCCTTGTATGTACTTGGCAAAGTTTTTGCTGTACTGGCTTGGAATCAAGGTATGTTTTGATCTCATGAACAACGATGGAAGGATCAATCCCTAGAATTTCCTCGTAATTCTATGTGAAAGCATCACAAAATTCCTTGAATATGGATGTATAAGTTCCTATTTCTTAAGGAGAACAATTTTGGCCTAAATGTATGTGTTCAATGATACCAATATTTACCGATATGTCATTTGGAGTAGTTTTTGTAATATTACACAAATTTCCCTCAAAATTCCACATTTTGTTTAAGTACATGGGATTGAGGATGAACGAAAATATCAAAAGAAACAAAAGACTCATTTGATTTCTACCCATTTGTGACTGGGAAGGAAAGAAGATCAATTATGCACATATTTCCATGGTAAATCATCTAAGGACATATTTGCATTATATATTCATCAGACATAAAGGGATGTAAAAGATAGTCCAAATATGGGGGAGGTGAATCTAAACAATATGGTAAATGATAAGGGTCTGATGCTACTAACTTATGATCATCATGGCTGCAGTCATCATATGCAGATTGGATTACATGATAAACAACTTCAGGTGGACTTAAGGATGTTGAATCATCAATTGATTTTCCCTTAAATGGACCATTATTATTTGTAGAAATCATATGGATAGAAGCAACTTGCGAAGGAGGAGCAGGAACCATTAACGAACATAATCCCATAAGTGAAGAGTCTTTAAGAATTCCTACTATGTTTTGATATTGTGGGATAGAAGACCCTAAAAGTGGAACATTATTCATAGAGTTGGAATTGGTGTCGAGAGAGAAAAAATTCAATTGGTTGATGGTAACAATCTTTCCTTGGTGTGGAAACTAGACTAAACGAAAAATAGAATATGCAATAACGTGCATAGCATAAAACCAGTTCCTTCTCAATAAAATATTATAATCTAACAGTGCATCGACGACTTCAATGTGAATGGATACATACTTGCCTCCCAACTCTACATATAAAGATGACAATAATCCATAAGGTTGGAATCCATGACCACCAAAAGATTTCAAAGTAGTAGGGGAATGATTGATCTCAAAATAACCAATGGATATCCAACAAGATAGAGACATGATGGAAGTAGAGGCTTCTGCGTCCAAAATGGTACAATGGATATCTTTCCCACTTACTTTCGTAGTAATTTGAAAATCAAGTTGGTGAGAAAGCCTCGACTTAAAATATTCCAGATTAAAAGTAATGACATTAGAAGTTTCCAGATTTATGGCTCCAACTATTGACAATTTTTTTTTTCCTTGTGTCAGACAAGTTTGAGTACTTCAATAGTGGACATAGCATAGATGGCTTCAGA
The DNA here is from genome assembly GCA_001517045.1 of Pseudotsuga menziesii. Classification (NCBI taxonomy): domain Eukaryota; kingdom Viridiplantae; phylum Streptophyta; class Pinopsida; order Pinales; family Pinaceae; genus Pseudotsuga; species Pseudotsuga menziesii. The sequence continues at coordinate 116,568 of LPNX010923751.1, read as the reverse complement.
TAAATATTCAAAGATGTTGTAATATTGAGAAACAAAAGCGGTAGGATTGAAAATTGACTTTCAAATACCACTCTTTGGTGGACGTAATACTGTGTCAGAAACTGGTTTTTGATTTGAATACTATTGATAGGAGGTGGAGTGGAAGAGGAATTTTTTCTATAGAAATTCCTTCACCATTTTTCTCTAGTGGTAAGTCATAACTTTGTGACTAAGTTGTAATGTGAATCGTTTCACTAGATATCATTTTAAATTCTTCAGTAGAAGAAGAAGGTCCATGTAAGGATTCATGATCAATAAATTATTGTTGTGTAGGGAAATGATCAGTTAACATTGTCGGGGTGGATGTATTCTTAAGAAATTTATTTATCTCTTCACGACGAGGACATTATTTCGTAAAGTGATCACCCCCACATATAAGGAAAGGGAACTTAGCCTTTCTTTATATTTTGATTCAACATTAGTAGTCTATGTTTTGGTATCTTCCTGTTGATTCATGGGTTTTTTAAATTTTCCTTTACCCTTTTTCTTAGTTACATATGGTTCTAAGGATTGCACTGCATTAAATTAAATGGGAATAACAATAGTGGTAGTAGTCTTGGTATTTGAAATAGTCTGGTTATATTTTGAAGTATAAGGACTTTCCTTTTTCGTCGATTTAATCATAGATTGTGTTTGTATAAAACCTACCATGCCATCAATGGGTGGTTCTGTGGAAGGTATTGAAGGATATGAGGTGGGACAAGGATGATTTGGAATTAAGTAATACAAAGTTCCAAACTAAGAATAAACCAAGTCTAAGTATTGTGCATGACTAATTGCTTGTTCTTCTGTCATGACACCTCCCATAGCGACATATATAGAAATGGGTGGAAGAATCAATTTGGTAATCCAATCAACTAACAATTGATTGGGAAGAGGAGCTTTAATTAATCTATGCCATCACCTCCTCTCATGGATATGATTCTAAATATGAGTGGAAGTGGACTAGCGAAGTGAATTTAAAAGATCTGTACCCGTTTCATAATTAATTGGTAATTGAAAATGTGTAAGGAATGACATTGCTAGGGAATTAAAATCACAGTAAGAGTGTTATGGAAGTTCAATATACGATTTGGAATTTTTCTTAGTAAGAGTTCATTGGAAAATCCTCAATCGTATGGAATCATCCATCAAGGAGTTCGATGAACACCAGATATGGAAAGTCATAACATGATTTTTGGGGTCTTCTCCTTTCTCACCATCAAATTTAGGTATATATGATGGGAATTTAGCTGGTATAGAAAACAAAAAAGGATCATGCATAATGGGATCATTAATGAGTTTGGACAAGTTAGGAAAACATAAAGTTGCTAAAAAGGGAAGTTACATATTCAGATGCAGGTAGTTATAATATTGATAAGGAATAAGAATAACAGTAGGTCCATAAGCCGATTGTAGTTGTACATTATAAACATATTGACCCCTCGCATGTGATTGTTGGTAAACTAGAGAATCCTGAGCTAAGGGATGAGCAGGGGCAACCGATTGTTGAGGAGGATAACCTACATCAGGTTGCAACCATTGATTGGTCATACCTCCTTGATAAGGTACACCATAATATAAATTTATAGTAGGAGAATTAAGTAATAATTGAGCACATTCCTCCCCATTTGAATATTGAGTACCTATAGTAAGTTGTTGTGCTGGTTGACCCCAAACTGGTGGTTGTTACTTCCCCCAAGTAAGTGGTGGTTGTTGAACACCACCTCCACCTGGTCCTACAGTTGAAGGGATTGCACTCAATATATTATACAAAGTAGGTGTATACCAGCCTCCTGCTATAGGTAAACTTAAAGTCAAAGAATAATGTCCAGTTACATTTGGAATATTGATGGAAGTAATAAATGAACTTCTCATTGAAGCATTAAAAGTTGATGTTTGAGCAGGTTGATAGATTACCAAAGTGATGACTTGTGGAACAGGGTGAGTACTAAACTGCCTAATTGTAGGTGATGAAGGAATGTTAACATTCATGGTTTGAATAGAAGGAAACCTAATAGAATAAATAAGAATATCATGGAAGAATCACATAGTCCTTGGGATGAAATGCGGGAAAATACTGACATCCTCTATGTTTTAAGATGCTGGGACACATCTCTAACCTAACACACAATCTTGATAAAATTTTATCCTAACTAGCACTTGATTTTGTCTTTTTACGATTAAGTGGACAAGATGATATGAAGACTTGACTCATAAACCATGCGGTGATGAAGTGCAAGTCTTTGATTTTTCTTTCAATACATGTCCTATTTAAGAAGAGAGTAAGAGTTTCTTTTCCAAAAACACACAATCAAACATTCAACCTGAAACCAAATCAAACTAAATCCTTCAAAATTTGAGACCAAAATACAAACAAACAAGATCTTTCACTTCACTAAAAACATATCTCTAATGAGATAAAAAGAAGAAACTAACGAATGCTCCAAAATTTACAAATTTCAACTATGTAAAAGGATGAAAAGAAATTTTGTTTGTTCGTTTGTTTTCAAATATGAAAATCAGATGCAAATTGCCATTAAATGACCTAAAGCCAAGTTTTTGTTTTGAAATTTTCTTTTAAGACAAATATTGCAAATGAAAGGAAGAAAACAAAAGTTTTTCTTTACAAGTGTAAACATAAACATTTTTTTGTGTGTAAATACTGATAATAAAAGAGATCTATAAATATAGACTATGAACCCAAGACAATGTACTCGTACCCAAAACATCTAACTGATGAGACTTTACAAAAATATAATCCTTTAAACTCAATTAAAAGATCAGGTGAGATCCAATCCTATCTAGTATATAGACTACAAAACACAATGGATCTAACCGAAGACAAGATTCAATAACCAATTCACAAACAAATTGAGTGAAAGGTCAGTGAACACTTACTATCTATTTGCACTAGTGTGTCCTCTCCTTGTCAACGCTTTTTGTACACTGGGAAACAACATAGGTGATGGATTTTGTATCTTCATCAAGGGTGTCAGTGATTCCATGTGACTATAAACAAAGTGCATCAAAGAACTAGAGACACTGAAAAAATATAATCAAGGTGCGTCCAATAGAAATAATAATTTAAAAGACAGGATTTACCCAAAAAATCAACTATCAGTGAACGAGCTGAAAATTCCTTGGATCACTGAGTGACCTTGAGAATCAAATTACAATAGAGACAAGGTGAATTAAATACTATTGAGAGAATAAAAGGAAGACTAAAAATTAGGCTGAAAATAACTCAAAGACTATGGATACTTTTCCCATTATGGTCTCCAATTTTGTTTCAAGACACTTCATCAATGCGGACAAAGACAAAGCTCTCTAGTCCAAATGGTTTGGATCTAGAACAAATCTTGATAGAAATGCAAACTATTTCCTAGATCAATCAAATTACTTAATAATAAATATAATCTATACCTCTTTTAATAAGAAGGTTCTTGTAATCTCCAAGCTTTGTTGTCTCACTTGTTGAGAAGGAAATAATCTGCAAAAAATCAAGTAGAACAAGAAACAAATAGAAACTACAAGATAATTTGTTAGACCTAATAAAATAACTGAGGAGGAATACTATAAATGAAATTAAACATCATTTATGGAAAAATAAAGTCATTACTATATTAACAATAAAGAGGGAGAAATTACAACCATGGTTCCTTGGTGTTGTACTTCTTACAACTATCGCTTTGCTTGAAGACCTCAACTTTGCTTCTCTATTCTAGGAATATTTTAGCAGCATATGGATACTTTCTTTGCTCTCCCCTTAACCATGAGGGTGTTCTTGTATTTATAGGCCAAAGGGGATGAAGGGCATTGAGAATTATTTAGAGAAAGTTAAGGGATCATCCCAAGAGGTTAGAGGTTTGACTACCACTTATGTTGATATGTTTGGATAAGTATCCACGAGGGATTTCTTCTAGAAGGCCCTTGATCCTTCTCTTTTTCCTTTTAAAGAGCCCCAACACACTTTGTAAATGAGAAGATGATGTTAGGGAAAATCAACGCTTTCTTTACAAATGTAGGAAGTGTCATCGACGCTTATTGTCAATATGCAACATGCGTTGGACAAGTTCGACGCCTACTATAATTGGAGAATTAAAAGGTAGAACCTCTGTCCAAACTATTTGACACAAATACTCCTAGGATTTATACAAGTTAAAGGGTGAACATCTTATTATCATGGCAACGACAAGATTTTTGTGTAACAAATGTCCCATTCTGATAACATCAAACCAAGGTACACATTTTATTTCCAATATAATAAAATAATTGATTAATATATATCAGATAACAAGTGTTGTGCCTATTATCCAAGAGAAAATGAGTAAGCCAAAATCACAAACAATATTTTAGTCTTGGTGTTAATGAAGGTCTTTGATTTGAGAAGAATCAACTACTTGGATGAAAGGATTTAGGAAAACAACATTTAGTTTGGTATTTTGTAATGAAACAATAATATCTATGGAATATTGGGTGTTGTCACTGAGAATAACATAAGAGGAATGATGTAAAACAAATAAATCAATGAAAAATCAAATCGAGAAGCTAGAAAGATGGGGTGAGGACAAATTGGTTGCCATTCTATCCAATCATGGTGAATCGAAAGAATGAAGTGATATCATGATAGTAAATTAAATAAACACAATATTGTAGAAGGAAAAATTTCTTTCACCCCTATGATCCCATTGACTTGATAGATGTACGAATAAAATGTTGTCGAGATTAATCACTTTTCTTCCATTTTCTATGTTTTTTTGTTGTTCACTTTATCAGTCAGAAATATATTGGTTTTCTTGTATGACAATAGGAATAAGAATAAGAGTGAAAAACTCAACTATGAATGGTTGGGAACTTATAAATTGTTTTGTTTTTACAAAAATGGATCTATCAAGATCAAAAGTATTGAAGGGTTTCTCTATGCTAAAGTAGTTAATACTCCTACCTAAGGGATTTTACGGAGAAAATATTCCTATGGATTGGGGTGGACCACAACAGATAGGATGAAGCGAGAAATCACATCCATTCTCAAATATGCTAGATAAATAAAATAAACTAACACCTGAGGGATATAAATTGTACCTCAACTGGATGTTCGAAAAAGACCATTATTGAGCTCGCGATCAACTGCTTGTTTCCTACAATTTTCCCTCAACAACAAATATAAGCATAAAATATATTAAATGTTAGCATTCAAACTAGAATAATCCATTTAAACATGTATAAAGAAACTATATCCATGGATACAAATATAAACAATTGCACATGAAATTTGGACAAGAAATCGGTATTTATATTAATGTAAAAACTTAGATACAATGTGAAAACCTCTGTGAGCACCTCGTTGGAACCAAGAAACCAAGTTCCTCCACCTTGGATTCCACCACTTCAATCCTCCATAGAAAGGAAATCTCACAAATACAATGGATAGCTTTGGAGATGAACATAAAGAGTTCTATCAACAAGGATAAAGGGATGCAGATTCAAGCATATGACAATGTGGAAATTTTTTTCTATAGTTTCCTTACTCTCAAAGTTTATCCTCTTTCAATGCTTCATGATGGCTCAATATATAGCCCTTAAATGGGAAATGGAGGGTTGAGTCAGAGCGTTTCTAAGCATATGGAAGGCTAAGGATCAAGCTATTCGTTACTTGATGATGAAAACTCCAATTTTTGTTTTTGTTTTTGAGCACGAAACTCGATGTATGTGGGATATAATGGTGCAAGATACATATACATGAGCTGCATAGTTGTTGACCTACATGTGACTTCAAAAATGTATTTTTAAGGCTTAAAATGAAGCATCAAGTCTATACTAAGTAAGGGGGGGTATAGTGAGTCTACATAGGGACAAGGGAAGGCCATCAAGGCATGATGCATAAGGTGTGGACAATCACACTATAACTGAGTCCCCCTATTGTGTGATTCCAGAGGGGTACCTGATGACCGAAATACATTATAATAGTCCCATAAGTGGAGTAGTGAATATCTAGGTGGAATAATTATCCACTCATGAACATAATAGAATGATAACTATGTATACATGACTGCAGATATGGAGTATATATAGCAGTCTTATATACATTTAAGTACAATGGACATGAATAGGAATAATAGAGATATGTCATAAGTGGTCACAACCATGTACAATACACAATGGATTATGGTCCCCATACTAAATGAAGGCATCTAGTACATGATAAGGTACACTACTTTGGTATGATAAATGCAATCCTATGTTGATGTATTTGTAACTTCAGAATGTATTCACTTATGTATTTCATATATTGTATTTGATTGGTCCCCGATGTTCCTATCGGTAGAATCATTAATGTAAAAAAGTTATGTAAAGTCATAGAGGTTAACCCTCCTTGTTGATCAGGGGTTAAAGTCCCCACAGTTGTGGGGCACTAGGGTTATTAGACTCTCCTAGAGAAGTTCACCCTGGTAACTTATTATTAATTTCGAAACTAGTATAAATAGAGAGTGAACCTCTCTATTTAAAACATAGACACTCACAATTAGTTGTAGTGCATGAGCGGGAGAGAAGGAGATGGGATAAGAGAGAGAACAACTGGTGGAGATCATGTTTTCAGTCTTTGGGTTTTATTGCTGCCATTGGTGCTTATTCTATCTTTGAGGAAGTTGCGTGGTTTTCTCCTTTATGGTTTCCCTGAGGAAAATATTTGTGTCTATTATCTCTTGTGATTGATTGTTGTGCATGTTATTTTCTTAGATAAGATCCTAAGATCATATTGCTGAAATAGATAAAAGTCTAACATGGTATCAGAGCTAACCTGAGAAGAAGACACTATGCAGCTGCAGAAGCTAGGGATTCTTACTTTTTGGGTCTCTCTCCACAATACATCAATATAAGGAGGCTAGGCTGACTCTCAATTTAAGGGCCCATCTTTTAGTCAAAGCAGAATTTGATTCTGATATTTTTTAGTTGTTGACCTACCACTGCATCTGGAAATTAGGGCTTTTCACAGAAGTGGAATTTTTGAGTGAGCCCAGCATAGGATTGATCTCCTCATCAAAATTGATTTTTAGAGACAAAAATTGATGTTTTTGGTTGGGTAGAACTCTAGGAAAGTCAAACCCTAATTTTCCCTAGAACCCAGAAACCAACACTACAGAAGATCAGCTCCAGATCCTGTTTTCAACTTCTCAAATTAGTAAGATATAAATATTTTGTATTTCCATTTGAGGTTCTCTGTTAATATGTCTCATCACACCAAGCTTGATGAAAATCTTGAGGGAGATGACAACTTCCGAGCCTGGAAGTATAAGATCTCCCTAGTCCTGGAAGAAAATGAGTTGGACTCTTACATCAGTGAAGAGGTTCCAGTTCCATAGGGAGATGAGGCTAAGGCCTTACAAAAAAATAAATTGGTCATGGTTAAGAGGATTATTGCTGATTCAATCAAGGATCACCTCATACCACAAGTGTCCACCCTAAAGACACCTAAATAAATATTTGATTCCTTGACCAAGCTATTTGAAGGGAAGAACATAAACCAGAAGATGAATTTGAGGAACTAGTTGTAGAATGTGAAGATCCAAAATGTGGAGACCATACAGTCATACTTTACAAGGGTCTCCTAGATCAAAGAGCAACTTGAAGTAGTAGATGAAGAAGTAGAGAGTGCAGAAATTGTGATGACCACCTTGAATGGTCTCCCTAGGTCATGGGACTCTTTCATTCAAGGGATTTCTGCTAGAAGAAAGCTAGTTACCTTCAGTAGGTTGTGGGAGGAATGATCACAAGAAGAAGCTCGAATACTAGCTCGAGAAGAGAAGATGGGAAGTGAAGATCAAGCTCTCATAGTACACTCCAAGAAAATAAGAACAAACTATCACAAAGGTAAGCACTCTCACCAGAAAGATAACCCTAGAATATCTACGAGAGATCTATCTAAATTCAGATGCTATACATGTGATGAAAGGGGAAACTTTGCCAAATATTGTCCTAGAAACAAAAGTGGCTCTCACAAGAAGAAGGGAAACAAGAAAAGACATCATGCTCACACTACAGAGGATGATGAGCCTCCCAAGAAGAGAATCAAACAAGAAAGTGATGATTCTTCAAGTGATGAAGAATATGTTTTGATCTCTGCCCTCACGGGAGCTATCACACATGGAAGCAATGATTGGCTTATAGACAGTGGGGCTTCCAAACACATGACAAGATTCAAGGATTCCTTTATGAAACTATTTGAACATGAGTCACCTCACAAGGTGAAACTTGGGGATGACTACTAGTATCCCATAAAAAGGTAGTGGTGAATCCTCCTATAAGCTAGACTCTGGAAAGTCTATGAAGATGAAGGATGTCTTGTTTGTACCAGGACTAAAGAAGAATCTCCTCTCCATAGCTTCATTGGATGCAAAATGTAAGAGGGTTGCATTTGTAGATGGCCAAGTCCTTATGTGTCCAAAGGGAAAGACTATAGATGATGCAGTAGTGATTGGAGAGCAAGAGGGAGGCTTATACAAACTAAAGGGCCAACCAGAACAAACATTGGTCCATGGCTCAGTAGAGCCAAGTGAACTATGGCATAGAACGCTTGCACATGTGCACTATAGGACACTACCATTTGCAAGCAAAGTTGTTGAAGGTATTCTAGAAATACAGGCAAAGCATGAAGGTGTTTGCAAAGGATGTGCAAATAGAAAGAACACAAAGAAGACATTTCCAAGTAGCGAGAGCAAGGAAAAATGAATCTTGGAAATCATCCACTCCGATGTATGAGGTCTGATGTCATCCAGTTCATTGAGTGGGTATGTATACTATGTTTCTTTCATTGATGATTTTTCTAGGAAGACATGGATATACTTATTGAAGAACAACGATTACGTATTTATCAAGTTCAAAGAATTCAAAGCTTTGATCGAGAATCACTCAAAAAATAAAATCAATAATTTTCGATCAGATAATGGCAGATAATTCACATCAAATGAATTCAAAGATATGCAGAGATTCATGGATTAAGAGGGAGTTGAACACTCCATATAATCCACAACAGAATGGGGTTGCAGAAAGGAAGAATATAATGATTATGGAAGATGCAAAGGAAATGATTCATGATCAAGATCTTCCCATACATCTATGGGAAAAAGATATCAGGATAGATGTGTATGTACATAACCATACTCCACACAGAGTACTCAAGAACAAGACACCCAAAGAAGTCTTTTCTGGCAAGAAACCATAAGTCATCCACCTCAGAATATTTGGTTGTCCAGTGTACATACACATTCCAAAATAAAAGAGGACGAAGTTAGATCCTTCAGGGAAGAAGAGTATATTTGTGGGATATAGTGAAAGCTTGAAGGTTTACAGAATATACTTCCGAGGATTCAAGAAGATCGAAATCAGTAGAGATGTAACATTTGATGAAGAATAAACTTACAAAAAATCTAGAGAGAAACCTATTGAAGACCCCGAAGAACCAAAAGCACCAAGAATTAAAGATACAACTATGAACGATGGAACTCAAGAAGAAGATTGAGAAATAGAAGAACCCCAGGAACCTGTAGATCCACTGCAAGAGAATAATCCTCACAAGAGGAAACATGCATGGGTATGATAGGCTATCCAAGGTGCAGAACGATATGGGGCTCCAGAAGAAATGCATAGAGAGAGGAAAAGAACCAGGTCCTACTCTGGTTATGTATCCCTATTATGTGACATCATTGATAAAGAACCTTCCAAATATGAAGAAGAGACAGAGAAGAAAGAATGGAAGGATGCTATGATCGAGGAGTACCAGTCGATCATGAAGAATGATGTCTACGCTGTTGTTCCAAGACTAGAGGGGAAGTCTGTTGCGACTTCCCAGAGGATCTACAAGATCAAGCATGATGCATATGTCAGCATAGAGAAATATAAAGCAATATTTGTGGCTTGTGGCTTCTCCTCGAAAGAAGGTATAAATTATGAATAAAATTTTGCACCTGTAGCCAGATATACTTCCATCAGATCAGTACTTTCTCTGGCTATAGTAATGAAATGGAAGATACACTGGATAGATGTCAAGACTGGTTTCTTGAATGATGTAGTGGAAGAGGAAGTGTATGTGGAGGAGCCACTTGGTTTTGAGACACGTGACAAGGAAACTCATGTGTGTAAATTGAAGAAAGCACTGTATGGTTTGAAAAAGGAACATAGGACATGGTACAACAGAATTGACAGCTTCCTGACTAGTTTGGGCTTTACCAAGAGTAAAGAGGATTCCAACCTTTAATACAAGGTTGAAGAAGGGAACCCAATGATACTCCTATTGTATGTATATGACCTATTTGTAACAGGTGAGGATGGGTTGATTGCTGACACAAAGATGAAGCTTGCTGCTGAGTTTGAGATGAAGGACTTGGGTATGATGCATTACTTTCTAGGCATGGAGGTGTGGCAGAATGCAGATGGAATCTCCTTGGGACAAGGGAAGCATGCAGTAGAGATCTCGAAGAGTTTCAGAATGATGGAATGCGAGGCCATGACCACACCTATGGCATCGAACATGAAGCTATTGAGTGATGCTTCATCAGAGTCAGTTGATGCTACGATGTATCGTCAAATGATTGGGTCCTTGATGTACCTGACGAATATGAGACCAGATATTTGCTTTACTGTGAACACATTAAGTCAGTTCCTGAAATATCCAAGACACGTTCACCTGATTGCTACAAAGCATATTCTAAGGTGCCTAAAGGGTACAGTTGATTATGGGCTTAAGTATGAGGAGAATCAGAAGATTAACCTGGAGGGTTATGTTGATTCAGATTGGGTAGGAAGTGCCATTCATAGGATGAGCACTTTGGGGTGCTGCTTTAGTATGGGATCAGGGGTGATCTCTTGGTTTAGCAGGAAGAAATCCAGCGTGGCACTGAGTACAGCTGAAGCAGAGTATGTCACAGCTTGTTCAGCTAGTTGTGAGGCAGTGTGGGTAGGGAAGCTACTATCTGATTTGTTTGATCTCCAGTTGGATGCTACTTGTATATATTGCGACAACCAGAGTTGTGTGAAGTTGTTGGATAACCCGGTGTTCCATGACAAGTTGAAGCATATCGAGATCAAATATCACTATATCAGGGATATGGTGCAGAGAGGAGTAGTGAAGCTCCAATATGTTGCAGCAAATGAGCAGACAACTGACGTGTTGACCAATCCATTAGCTAGAGTGAAGTTTGAGTACTTCGGGGAGAAGATGGGTGTTCTCCAGATCGAGGTACCTTCCAAGGGGAAGTGATGAGTCTATGAGCCTTTCTGACATGGTGGTAGGATGTGTTCCTCCCATGGTCAGATGTAAGTGCATAGCTTTTCTGACATGGTTGCGGGATCTGTTCCTCCCATTGTCAGATGTAAGTGTAGAGCCCTTCTGACATGGTTGCAGGATGTGTTCCTCCCATGGTCAGATGTAAGTGTAGAGCCCTTATAACATGGTTACAGGATGCTTTCCTCCCATGGTTAGATATAAGTGTTGAGCCTTTTCAACATGGTTGTGGAATGTGTTCCTCCCATTGTTGGATATAAGTGTTGAGCCTTTCCGACATGGTTGTGGGATGTGTTCCTCCCATGGTCAGATATAAGTGCTGGGCCTTTCCGACATGGTTGCGGGATGTATTCCTCCCATGGTTGGATATAAGTGCTGGGCCATTCTGATGTGGTTGCAGGATGTGTTCCTCCCATGGTCGGATATAAGTGCTGGGTGATTCTGACGTGGTTGCGAGATGTGTTCCTCCCATGGTCAGATGTGAGTGCTGGGACTTTCTAACATGGTTGTGGGATGTGTTCCTCCCATGGTAAGATGTGAGTGTTGGGCGGACCTTTATGACATGCTTGCAGGATGTGTTCCTCCCGTGGTCAGATATAAGTGTTGAAGAATATGAATACCTATGTGGAGGCTAGGCCTACAACTAGCATGAAAAAGGGCTGGCTCTGTAGAACTTCCTATGACGAGTAGAATTGAGAGATAGCACCATTTGATCGAGATAACGGAAGCAGTGATGATGATGATCATCTAGTGATGATCCATATTTGATGATGATCCAGTGATGATCCATCTTTTATGATGATTAAGAGAAGAAGACTTGTGCTGATGAATTGTGTCAAGAGAATACCTTCCTAGTTAAGAGGGATTTTTGATGTATTTGTAACTTCAAAATGTATTCACTTATGTATTTGATTGGTCCTCGATGTTCTTATCAGGAGAATCATTAATGTAAACAAGTCATTTAAAGTCATAGAGGTTAACCCTCCTTATTGATTAGGGGTTAAAGTCCCCGCAGTTGTGGGGCACTAGGGTTATTAGACTCTCCTAGAGAAGTCGGCCTTGGTAATTTATTGTCAAGTTAGAAACTAGTATAAATATAGAGTGAGCCTCTCTATTTAACACAGAGACACTCACACTCAGTTGTAGTGCATGAGTGAGAGAGAAGTAGATGGGATAAGAGAGAGAACAACTGGTGGAGATCATCTTTTTTGTCTTTGGGTTTTACTGGTGCCATTGGTGCTTATTCTATCTCTGAGGAAGTTGCAGGGTTTTCTCCTTTATGGTTTCCTTGAGGAAAATATTTTTGTCTATTGTCTCTTGTGATTGATTGCTATGCATGTTATTCTCTCAGATAAGATCCTAAGATCATATTGCTGAAATAGATAAAAATCTAACATCCTATAGGTATTGTCACGATCAAGGTAGTAGAATATATCGAATGCCACCATACTCTGAGGTATTATACACAAATATCCTTTGGTACATATCACATGACATGAATAAAGTTTTTTGAAGTCGAACATGATGAAACATAGTCTGATTACTAGTCATTGATGTATACCGTTAACAGATGCGACACAACCAACCGATGATGAAAATGGGTGTCAAGTTACTGATTGCAATCAACAAGTGCAAATAGAGGTGTTGAGGTCAAACACTTGAAGAATTCATCAAGAAGGGGACATTAATGTATTCCGAATCTGTCGATGGCAAGAGAAGCTTCCATTGATGAGTGCAAGTCTCAAGGTACTCAACTGACCCTCGATCCCAATTTCAAAATAAATGCTCTGAAGTCAATGGAATAGAATCCAATGGAAGGGGGGCATTAAGAAATCACCCATCAACCAACATGAGGTACACAACAAGGATGGTTTATTTTGAAGAAATTGGATGAACAAGATCTACACAAACCAGTAACCATGTGCATATCTCGTGTATACCGAATGCAATTAGCATGTGGAAGAGACCCTCTAAATAGCATCCAATGATGAAAACTATTGATAGATGAGAGGAAATCACCAATAGGTCCTAATGTAATCCAAGAAACAACACAAATACCAATGTGTGAATATATTTCTTACCTTTAAACAAAAGGGAAACCACTTAGTCAGTGACCAATGATGAGATGTCATATGTTGAGTTCAAGGTTACCTACCAATGATGAAAGTAGGCCTAGGGTGCCATCTAGGACCACATCTCTATGATGTACCAGGAATGACCAACACATAGGTTAAGATAACTGAGGAATGACCGATTCATGCTAGAATTCCTTTGAACAAGAGCATGAGGCAGATGGAGACACTTAGGAAACATAGACTCAACCATGCAAACTGGAACATCTCTCTGACACATGAGGCATCAACAGAGGCTCCATGGGAACTGGAAGCTTAAGCAGTCGGTGGAGAAAACTATGAATAACGAGTAAAAATTCTAAGTTCATACTAGAAACTTGATCCATGATGAGTGGACTCATAAACTTTTCTCAGTTCGAAGGCGACACGACAACTTCCAATATAAGACAATACCATTTCTTGTTTGGGTTTTTATGTTTTTTTAATTTTTTTTTGGTCTTTTTCATATTATAAATCTTGAAAAATAATAAAATGTGCTTATAATACTACAAAGAGGAAACACGTGTCACGGTCAAGTAAACTAGTTCAAAGTAGTGGAACATCCCTATGATCAATGCAAGGAAATGTGTATAGGATAAGGACACTCAGGGGAATGTTTCCTCTAGGGTTAGGGGGATCAAGATGAAAATGATAAATAATAGGCTCTTCTTGGATAGAATTGAGACAAGCTCAAGAAATATGTCTTATAAAAGTGAAATGAAGAGCCAACATTAAGATTAATCAGGAAAGCATACACGTGCAATGCATTTACAACTTGATATCAAATGGGAGTCCATGGGGGAGATAAATAGCAAAAAATATAAGAAATAACATGCATTTTCTATTCAAAGTCATGGAGGGACTACAAGGGACTCCCTTACCTAAGTAGGAAGTTCACCATGGGAAAAAAATGGAAATACGAGATCTAACTAGGGTACCCATGGCCAGGAAATCTCTACCACTTAAATAATGACACTTCTAGAAGCAACTAGAAGGTTCAATGTCATTAAAAAGCGGGTTCAAACCTATGTTTTAAGTGACATGATCATAGGAAAATGCAATGATGCAAGCAGCGTAAAATCATATCCTATATTCCAGTGACGAGATATATCTACCGAAGGCATAAGCATACTAGGCATAATCCCTTACAACGTGAAGAAACTATTCCAAAAAAAATCTCCACATTGTAACGTTACTTCGTAAAGCTCAAAAAAATACATAGATATGGATAAATTACTAGAGTAAAGCTATGGAATTCTCGTAGGTAAAACCAAAATATGTACACATCTACAAATTTCCAATCAAGGTTGGAGGCTCAAACATAGTTCATTGAGCATGAGGGAGGAAAATTAAGTATTGTCTAAACCTTTAAACAATCAACCAAGATTTCGACCATTGAAGTGATAAATCACAATAGGTTCCTGCCTCTTTAAAACACAAGTCGAAAGTGAGATAGATAATCTATTCTCTTGTGAGAGTGCACAATGAGGTCATCCAGATAAGTCTTCACTTCAATGACAGGAGGCTCTTGGGGATTCATCGGGATGGCAGGAAAAATGGCTTTTGTGTTCCCTTCAACATAGAGACCATACTCATCCATAGGGAGCACAAGGTGATCAACTTCCTCACCTAAGTTCAACATGAATTTCCTTTGAAGTTTTGGTAAGGAAGAATATTTATAATGTAGGTCCTCCCAAGACTTTTCATGACAACTCATGGCCTTGACAATTGCATCATTTGGGAGAAAAGTATAATAAAAAAATCATCTAAGCAAGTTGAGTGGAATGCCAAAGTGGAAGGGAACACAGGATATGCCTCCTCTATTCCCAAAGATGAAATATTAGGGTCTACAATAGTTTCATATGAATCTTGACAAATGACCTTTGCTGCAGACAAAGGCATATCCATTTCGATGCATGGGTGTTGTTCACCATATTCAACTAGAGAAGGGAGAGTCATATGATCACTCAAATACAAAGTAAGAAATGGAACCAGACTTGTCAATGATAGAGAACTATCAGAAGTGGAATCAATAAAAAAAATTAGTGCTGAAAAGTTAAAGGTTCCCATAAGCGACATATGCATCTCAACACCAACGTTATCAATTGTTGACTGAGAATTATCAATAATCGGGACCATAGGTCCCGATGATGCAGATGAACTAGAATTAGTGAATGATAATTAATCGATCGTCGTGATTATTCCTTCATTAGGAAATGATACAATAAAGAATATCAACGATGCGATCACCTTCATGACATAAATCCAGTTATGATCCAATACAAGTTTATAGTCAAGGGGTGAATCAACCACCTCGACCTTGAACTCCACCGACACAGTATTCCCTCCCAACTGGACCTAAAGAGAAGGAATAATGTCATGTAGTCTAAATGAGTGACCATCGAATGTTGTTAACATAGTCATAGATTGAGACAACTGGGGAAAGCCAAGACCCTTCCAACAAGACAAAGACATGGTTGATGTTGGAGCACCTTCATCAAGAATCGTGCATTTTATGGTGTTGTTTAGACACTTCACATGGACATGAAAAGCCACATGGTAAGGCAAGTGAGGCCAGACATAAGTCGCCTCAAACTTGATTGTACTCAGGCTACTTAAATCACGAGCTTCCAAAGCATCCAACAAGGCATTCCTTTGTGTGGGACATGTATGGAGCACCTCCAAAGCTAGCATAGCACACGAGGTTTGGTCCAGATCCTCCATAATAGAATAGTTTTTGGAGGATTAGACATTAGGATTGTGTTTCGAGCATTTACGGGCTCTTTTCGACATGCGTGGTATAGACTTGGGTTTTCAATCCTCAAAGGAATCTCTGAAGGAAAAGGATATTTACCCATGGTCGATTATGATGAACCATAATAATGTGAATGGGTCACAACATGTCTAGTTTACATCATATTGATACAACCATGACTAATATCCAGGACTGGAGGTTTTTGACTCCCATTAGCACCACTTATGGTAGTTGTAGTCCTCGAAGTCATATTTTTATTATGCGGAAGGGGATCCATCAACACAAATAGGCTATGTGCGATCAACTTCTAGGCCTCTTCAATCATAGGGAACAAGTGTGTAATATGCTCTCCTCCATAAAGTTGACATGATAATTTTACCTTTCATCTAGTCTTCTTGTCCCCAACAACACTTTGGTTGTTCTTGTCATATTCATCATTCTCCTTTTTATTCCCACCCTTCTTATTATTCTTTCCCTTTTTCCTATTTCATTCAGTTTACTAGTTATGCTTCTCGTTCGATGATTGCACGGAATGCAAATCCACTAATTGGGTGGGGGTGTATGAAGCTACAACTTGTATGGACGTAGACTAGTTAAGTGACAAATTTTTCATTTCATGTGTAACCGGTCCATATCTTTTTCACTTGCAGATCTAACAATGCCATCAACATGTGGCTCGGGTTTAAAGTTAGGGTCATGATTTGATCTTGGTGCATCATAAATAATATCATAAAGGATCCCATACTGAGCATAAATCATGTCTAAGTGTTGAGCTCAGAAAATTTCTTGTTCCTCGGTTGCCACTCTAGATGTCGAAACACCACTCATGATATAAGGCAATAAGGAATTCAGGATTCATTCCTGTAAGAATTCTAGTTGAATGTTGGCCTTAATCAATTGCTTTCGCGTACGCCATTCTTGAATATGGTTAGAAATATGGGTAGCATTTTATTTCCAAAAGGTCAAAAAGAGTTTGAAACCGACATCGTAATGAACCAACAATGGAAAGTGATTAAGGAATACCATGTCCAATTCGTTAAAGTTCCAGTATGTTCCCCCAGGTAGCTCTATATACCATTTCACAGATGGACCTGTGAGGGTGCGTTGAAACAATATTAATTAAAATGAATTATGATTCAATGAATTTGAAGAGAACCATAGATTAAAATTCATTACGTGATCACCATGATCCTCACCATTCTTACTTTCAAACTTCAGAATATATGAAGGAATCTTGGAGTGAACTAGAGGCCATGTTGTATCATGACACACCGAGTCGTTCGTGAGTCTAGACAAATCATGAAGATTCAACATAACTAAAAAATGTAGCCTAGGTTGTGACATTTGATTCCATTCCCCACAGGAAATATTGGTTTTGATATGGGGGTTATGGTAAAGGATATTACCTTGACTGGTCGAATAATAACCTCCTCCCATATGACCTACGTAAGGATGCACATGCATTTGGATATGGGTAATTCCTTGAGAAGGGAGAACCATATTACAAAAAATTACCCATCTGGTGTATTGTATGACTCCTAAACACTTGGGGAGGCATGTAACCTCCAGAGACAAGGACACTTGATGACAAGGAAACCATACCAAAGGGACCATTCCCTCCCAAGGTCCCACTGGAAGTATGGGGAGGATTCGTCACGAGAAACACATTTGAAGGGATAGGTATAGTGGACAATGGGACACAGTATGGTATATAAGTTGTATCCCCAACATTCACATATCCATCACTACTCAAAAAAGTATTAACACTAGTGTGAGGTAATGATGAAGGGGGTGGAGCCCAGCCAAAAAAACTGAGTAGAAGGAGCGATGTGACTACCTCCAAACTGATATGTTGTGTAAGGAGAAGTTGTGCCCCCCAGTCCAACACTAGGGTTACCACTAGGAACATGGATGAGTGATGGTATGCTAGGTGAAACATTTGGAATTCCAAAAGTAAATGAATTTTTGGTTAAGAGAATGGTCTGAGGATCAGTACCTGACTGCCTTAAGGAAAAGTTCGGTATGTGAACTGAAGACCATGTGAATGCAAAAGGATTTTTTCCTACGGGGAAAGAAGGACTAGCATCATGTAGGTTGGTGCAAACCATATTCCTTGAGATCCATAAGGTGGTGGTAAAAGAGGCCCCATGTGATTCTTCTCCCAATACAGACAATGTGGACAAAGGGAGCTCCAGAGTGTCATATATAGTACTCATCCATAAAAGTCTAATAAGTCCCCTAGGGGAAAGAGGATCAGTCTCATGTCTCCACCTCTTGTGAATAGGTTTAGTAGGATAAGAAGGCGATAAACCTGCTAAATGATGAGATAGGCAACGAGCCTGAACTCTATCCATTGTGACTCTACAAAGAGACTCAAATAACCATGATCCCTAAGGCCAACTATCAAACACAAAGCACACCCCTAAATAATATAGGACAAATGCACATAGGAAAGGAATGAGGAAAAATGATCTCTCGAATGCAGTAGGTATGTCTCACCTAGGAGAGGCCTGAGACTCCCATACACTATAAGCAGAGGTGTGTAACCAATTGTAGTGTCCCTGAACTTCAAAGCATAAAGAGGCGATGCCATTTGAACCCTGCCTGGCCAGGACACTCACATAATAACCTCTGTAAGTACCCCCTTGTGATACCTAGGAAAATAAACTAAGGTCACCTCAATATAACCAATGCTCAAGTGGACAGTCATAGGCGATATCTACTGTATGGGAAATGTAACTAAGCCTGAAGCTCGAAAGCACTAAATCTACCTCAAGAGCCTCGATATATGAATAAGATCCTAGAAATTTATCCAGTACACAATGAATGTAGTGGAGGGATATCCCCACCATCAACATGTTCTCTACCTCATGATTAACTCCTATGTAAGAGGAGCTTCCCGAAAACACCAATTATAGCAAGGATTTCTCCTCTCCCTCGTTAGACACCTAAATTTTTTCTGTTTTATAGACTTGGGGAAGTTTACTCACACAATCCTATTCCAAGACTCTAAAACCTACTATTGTTGTCGCACCCTATAAAATAAAATCATTCTAATCAATTTTAAATTAAACGTTCATTTTAATAGGATGTACTTACTCAAGGGATATGGCCGTGAAACTAGTGATGTTATGACTCAACAATAAAAGCAAATATGCACACCTAAAAACGATGCCAAGTGTAATATTTTTTTCCAAATGAAAATATGGTATGCCACTAAATGAAATACACAAAAATAATGACCTTTCCTTTCAAATGCAAATGCAATATTTCCTAAATGAAAACCTAGACTAATTCCATTCCAAGCAAACCGATGCGAGTGCTTCTTTCAATGCAAATGAAAAATGCAAATATTTTTGTATTTTCAAAATAAATGAATGAAAATGCATGAGAGAACCACTAAAATATCAGCCATGGCATCAATCATAAAGGGATAATCCAAGCAAGACACCAAGAATCATTGATTCATGCATTAAAAGCAAAACAAAAAGGAGAAAATGACAAGAACAAATCATCTAAAAAATTGATAAAGAATGGGTTTCTAGCCACAAAATAAGAAACCAACTTACAACATAAGGATCCTGGAAGACTCAATAACACTCAAAACCCACCCAACAATCCCTCAAATCAAGATTTAACCAAAACTTGAGGTGTACACGACTGTTCAAAGAATAACAATGTATGTACGTGACCTACCAACAAAAAGCTCACGTATATATGCGTTTGTCAACACTGTGACCCCCGTATATCAAGCAAAAGAGTAAAACAAGTAAGTTTAAAGAAAAATCACTCAAGGAAATTGCCAATGGATGAATATACTAATGAATGTGACACAAAAACACAAAGAAACATAGAGCAATATAAAGCAAAAATGCACCCAAAAACCCTAACAAAAATGAGACTTCCCCGACGGAGCCGCCAATTCTCTTATGAAGAAAATATTCCTATGGTTTAGGGTGGACCACAATAGTAAGGGTGACACCATAAATTGAATCCATTCTCAAATATGATAGATAAATAAAATAAGAAAACAACTAAGGGATATAAATCGTACATCAACTGAATGTTCGAAGAAAACCATTGTTGAACTCACGATGAACTGCTTGTTTCATACAATTTACCCTCAACAAGAAATGTATATCCAAGCATAAAATATATTAAATGTTAGCATTCAAAATAGCATAATCCATTTAAACATGTATAAAGAAACTATACCCATGGATTCCACATCAAATTTGGACGAGAAATGGATATTTATATTAATGTAAACACATAGATACAATGTGACAACCTTTATCGGCACCTCGTCGGAACCGAGGAACCAAGTTTCTCCACTTAGGCCTCCACCACTTCAATCCTCCATAGAAAGATAATCTCACAAAGACAATGTAGAGATTGGGAGATGAACATAAAGATTTCTATCAACAAGGATAAAGGGATGCAGACTCAAGTATATGGTAATGGGGTAAAATTTGGCTATAGTTTCCTTACTCTCAAAGTTTCTCCTCTTTCAATGCTTCATAATGGCTCAATATATAGCCCTCAAATGGGAAATGGAGGGCTGAATCAGAGCATTTCTAGGCATATGGAATGCCAAGGATCAAGCTACTCATTACTTGCCGAGGAAAACTCCAAATATTTTTTGTTTTTGAGCACAAAAACTGATGCACGTGCGCTATAATGGTGCAAGCTGTGTATACGTGAGTTCCATAGCCATTGAACCATGCGTGCCTTCAAAAATGTCTTTTTAAGGGTTAAATCGAAGCATCAAGGATAGACTGATAAGGGGGGTATAGTGAGTTTTCATAGGGACAAGGGAAGGCCATCAAGACATGATGCATAAGGTGTGGCAAATCATGCTATAACGAGGGTGTTCCATGAATAAAACCAACAATTGGAAGGGGAATGGAGCCTAGATAAAATCCCTATCGAAGATAGAGATGCCAGTTCGATGCAGGAGAATAAGTCTTTGCTATCATGTAAGGGCATAGAGAACTAGGTGACAAACAAAAGTAAGACAACAACAAGCATGGAGTTGGGCATGAAAAGCCAACATTAGGAATGTGGCAACACGAATCCAAGACAAAGGGTAATTACCTAATGTGACAAAAATTGTAAATTCCATAAAGAAATTAATTGTTTATAGATACTAAGTTATGATTAAGGGACCTTGAAAATTACATCCCTAGATTTCTCTTGAAGTATTGAAAATGTGTATTTTATAAATGATAGACAATAATAAGGGTCAAATGAGAACCTTGTGTCCCACTTGACAAGGAATATGGTTATTAGATAAGGATACAAAAGTTTTTGTTTTCTTTTTAAAATGTTTTTGATTTGAATAACAAGAGTAATATTTGAATGTGTATTGGAATTTTTATGTCTTGTTGGAAATAAGGTAGCTATCATCAAGGTAATTGGAATGTCAATATTTCTTTATAAGTGAACCCCTGGTATACAAGTAAGATTAATCGATCACAGGTGTCCTAGAGGTCGAAGGGGATTCCATTATAAATAGGCCTAGGATAATCCATTAGTAGTAATATGGATATTAGGAAATCGAATATTCCCTATGGAAGGTGATCCCATGGACAATTTAGCCCCAATAATTACAGAGACTTGTGACTGCAATCGAAGGATCACCTAGAAGAGGCATAACCAAAATGGAATGGACCTCAATGTATACATGACATTGAAAATATGTCAAGAAAAGACATCAAAAGAAAAATCACAAGGGAAAGCTTCAAAACCCTAATGAAAAGTGATCCATTCATCATGAGAGTTTTGAGTATGCACATTGGAAGGAATCCTATAAAATCATTTGAAAGGAGAAGCACAGGGGAAATATTAAAATCACCTAAGGAAGGTGATCCATTGGTTGTGACAGTTTTGAACATGGATATTGAAAATAAACCTAGAATATCCATTGCATAAAATTAGGACTCGAAGGAGTAAAAAAATCTTGATAGAAGTTGATTCGACTGGAATACAAAATGGAAAATCAATCAAGAAAAATGAAAAATAGTAAAGGTCAAATTCCCCCAATGAAGGATTATTTGATGAAAAAGAGAACCCTCAAGAATAATCTAGGTAAGGTCACCAGAGAAAATTAGGACAATAAGAATTAGATGATATCTATTAAAAGGATAGTTGAAGAGTACCAGTGAATTACTAGAAGGGAAAACAGAAGAAATTTCCAAGCGATATCCTAGGAATGGGAAGTATGATGAAGTAGAAGTAATCATATCGTGGAAAAAGGGAAATATGAAATAATTAATTATGAAATAATGAGATTGACCACATGAATACAAGGTCAGATAACCATAAAACTACAATAACAATTAAAGGAAATAATTAGATTCCTTGGACAATCATTATTACCAAATTGAAATCCTCTCAAGAAAAATATGGAATAAACCAATATTTACAGGTGAAGTCTAATAGTAATGATTCTTTTGGATAGGAAGAGAATATCAAATTACCATGAATATAAAGAATCATTCCTCACATGAGATATATATTACATACGATACCTAAACATAAACCCATAAATTAAGAAGTTGTCTTCTCAATACATATATTCCAAAAGTCACACTGTGTACAAATTGGTACAAAAAAAA
Organism: Pseudotsuga menziesii; assembly: GCA_001517045.1. Taxonomy (NCBI): domain Eukaryota; kingdom Viridiplantae; phylum Streptophyta; class Pinopsida; order Pinales; family Pinaceae; genus Pseudotsuga; species Pseudotsuga menziesii. The sequence continues at coordinate 93,783 of LPNX010923751.1, read as the reverse complement.
TATAATTAGAATAAATCCAACCATAAGATAAACCAGATAAAAAAATGAGATCCTAAAATCTAAGATATCATACATCTAAATTGATGGGGTTGTTAGGGGTGCAAAAAAACACATTCGCTTGCAAATCTATTACAATATGTTTGACAGTCTATACTTCCTCTTGTAGTGCTTTGAAATTTAGAACATGTAAGTGCATCATGGACTCAAGTCGAGGTTCTGGGTATATAATAGTTTGATAAGCATGAGCGGTGGATAAGGAAGAAGTTCCCATGACATAAAAACCAACCATTGTGTCCAGGGATGGGGTAGACACATCAAGAACCATCAAAACATCTAAAGAAGCAGGAAAACAATATTGACTAATCTCTCCAGTAAGTATTGAGGCCTAATTATACACATTGCATAAGTAGAATAATTAATCCATGTTATGGTATGGACTATCAAGTAGGGTGCATTCCTGTAGTAGTCGACTTGGTGCACAAAGTATCTTGATCTTATAACCCATAAATAAGAGCTTTGGTGGTAGATAGCACAAGGACCCTAATTCTAGTAGCAACTCAAACAATATGAAAGGTTTTCAATATTTTGAGGGATAGAGCTCTAAATTCATAAAAGGTGATTGAAAGAGAAAAAAACTTACTAATTTTGGCTCCATAGTAAGATGGAAATGTGGGAATGGAAAAAATAAAACTAATTTGGTATACGAACTTAAGGTATGCATATCATAAAACCTAAATTTAGTTGCTCATTAGAATTTTGGGAGAAAAGATGCAAACACCTGGCCAATGGAACAATTGTACTTATTGGAAATAATAAACTAGGTAGGGAATCAAATCAAGTGGGCACAAAAACTCAAGGATGAAATCCATAGTAAACTCATGAAGGTAAGGATAGATACCCACTATGATTTTTTTCATGTATAATTATCTATTATAGAAAGTCACAACATTGTTGTGCTAGCACAAGTGCAAAAATATATTGTGAATAGCCAAAATCCACTCACATATCTCTACATAATAATGTGGGTGAAATATATCACATGATCCTATGGAGAATTTAGGGACAATACCCTGAAATGGTGTCAAGTGATAGAAATAAAGGATGATGAAAAAAATGAAAAATAAATGAAACAAGGGAAGGTTGAGATTACAAGATATTGAAGATTTGTTAAAAATGGAAGACTAATCATACATAAGGGTTTGGTGGATTCATGAACTCCTAATTACTCTTCCAAAATAAGTAAAAAACAATGTATACTTTCCCAAACAATGCAAACATGTCATGACCATAAATAATAATTTTTTAGAAAAGAAGCACAAAAGTGCACCATGGAAACCAACATAGAGATGGATATGGGATGAAGTCAACATATATAGAATATAAAGGATGGACATAAAATACTATTAACCAGACCCAAAAATTGTTATCCCCAATCTAGATTTCTATGACCCCGCCAATGTATTAACCAGGAAGTATGTCAAATACATTTTGGTTGGAAGATACAACCATATTTGGAGGAAGATTTTTGAAGGATATAAAGATATCATAATAAATAGTTCATAATTAAATTCCTAGACCTCGTCAATGATGGAATTGGAAATGTTCATCACCGTGTTGAACAAAAGGATCAAAACAAGAGACCATGTATGGAAAAACATTAGAAAGGAGAAACTAACATATGAGGGAAGCATCAAGACATTCAAAACCACCATTGATAGCCATGAATAAGATAGAGTAGGTGTAGGTAGAAATAGAGAACATAAAGAAGGAAGTGATACCTAACATGGGACATAAAACAAGGAGACAAATAAAGGTAGGAAATAGTTCCCCTTGCAAGAAGGACTCATGGGTAGTAAAAAAGTAGGGAAGCCACAAAAAAGAAAGAACTACACTATAGGGAGGAAATGAGACAAGTTCAACGAATATACCATACTATGATGAAACAAAAGATAAACAAATCCATTGATAAATGAAACACGAAATAAAACAAAGGATGCAACTATTGAAATGTTAAGGCTATATGCAAACAAGAAACTAAATGTGATTACGAATGAACAAAATAAACTGTGGTATGGACACAAATAAAAATCATAACTAGGGAAATTGGAAACCTAGGGAATATCAATAATTATTAGTCCATGTGGATATTATTGAGAAAAATAAGAAACCAACTCCAATATCAATTGGAAAATTTAGATAAAAACCAAGCAAGTCAAGTGATAGAAAAAGGAAATGCAACAAAGAGAGAAAAACACAAAAAGGAAAAAAGTCGAAGCTCAACCAAATTAGAAGAATAGAAGTGAGAACATAAAACCCCATAAGAGTAGCCATGTAGTGATAGGGTTGGAGTGAAATAAGATAGAGGGAATGTAACATCATACTTAATTGCAACCTAAGGACCAAAAAATACCTAACAACCCTCTTGACAATTGAAATTCCAAAGAGATAGATGAAGAAATACAAGTATCATTAAAAGACAATATTGAAGGAGTCAGGGAAAACACCAAGGAAAAATATCCAAGTGAAGACACAAAATAAAATGGAAGTGGATTAGGGGATGATAACATAACCTCACTCAAAACAATAAATGAATTAGAAGAAAGAGATGAGAGAGAAGAGATCGAGAAGAAACAACACCAACAAGAGAAATAAAACCACACATGGGATAAATAAGATGTTGTAACCAAATTAGATAATAATATGATAATAGAAAAATAATCCAAACCAAAGGGAAATAAAAAAGTTAGCAGTATGGGCGAAATATAGGTCAAGAATGGCATTTTAGAATGATCAAAGAACTGGATAGAACACCGACCAACTAAAGACATATGCATAGACATGATTCCACAATAGAGATGGAAAAATATATACATGGTGACTATAGGTAAATACCACCAATTGTAGGTGTTTGTAATACAATGTTTGGCACAAAGGGCGCTCTAACCAACTTTGGAGCAATTCAAATTTCTAGGAAAGTTGAAAAAACTTCTACAAAATATGCAAAAGTAAGCGAATTAGGAATAAATCAACTTGCAGATAAAACTAATAGAAAAAGGAAAATAAAAATAACAACAAGATATGGAACACACAAAGTGGTTCCATGGACTGGATAAAAGGGTATTCACAACCATCATTGTCATCCCAAACATAAAAATAAACCACTAGTTTTGATGGAGGAAACATATTACATGTTTCACATATTGTGTCTAGAAATGGCAAGAGATCAAGACCTCCAAATTTGAAAGATGGGAGACAAAATTACGACTAAAATATACAAGGACGTGTAGAAATAAATCATGACCACGAACAAGGAGATACAATAGCTATAAAGAATATTGACAATTTTGGCTTGAGAAACACAATACTTCTTCCTTGAGGCAAACATCTGAGGAGGAATAACATAATAAGAGGTAACTCAACTCAAAATGGAAGTATCTATTGACAATATGCACTATATAGAAGTTGGTGAAGGAATGGAAATGGTGGAAACCCCAATAGAACAACATAGGAAAATAGAGGGTCATGAAAGTGGCAGTAAGAAAATTGCACTAGAATTGGATCATGCAAGTTAAGGAACTCTATACCACCATCAAGGGCATGAAGGAGGAGGAACAGAAGAAACATTGTATCACATGAAATATATGTACAACAAGATTCAAGTTGGAAGAACGAATATACCAGAAAATGAATCCGAACTAGAATTTGAGAAAGTTGAGCCCAAGACCTATAACAAGAAGTAGTATAAACTAGGCATGTTTAAGATAGAAACATGAATTACAAAACTAGTGGCCCTACAAGAACAATTGCACCGAACAAGAGGACATATAATCGAAGCACTTGGAATTATAGTTTAATACTAGGACAATTTACGGATAAATTTTTCCAAAAGAGTAAGAGGATTTGATTAGCTACTCAAACAAGAAGAGATTAAAAAATACCTATAAGAAAAATGAAGGAAACACAAGTTGGAAATAGAGAATTTTGATGTCAACAAAACAAGATGGATAGATGAATTCATTGACACAATCTCAAATAATATAACACTGACTCAAGAATCCAAACTCTAGTCCAAATCGGTAAAATAAATGCAAACAATCTTTGATAACTACATAAGAAGTACAAAAATAAAACCCTTATTGGAAATGATTACGGAGGATATTAATATAAGAAAATAGCGAGTAAATTGGAACTAGAACATGCAACATGGCATATCACATGTACATGATAGATATGTAGCCAATAAAATGATACAAATTCTTGATGACATTGAAGAAATAACCCTCCAAAATAGTCATAGAAGAGGACAAAGCTAACACTTCAATTAAGGAACCACAACCACACAAAAATAATGAGAAATGAAGAATGAAGTCTAGTGAGCACAAGGAAGTATCAAGGAGGATACCAAGCATCCCACGGTAAAAAAAAATTGGGGGTATATACCCCCAATCAATGATAAAATGAACATAGATGAGGAAGGAAAGCATAAGAATGGGCTTTCTTGGTTATCAGACGAACCAAGAAATCACATGAGATGTTATATGTAAGCATAGAAAGAGCATTAAAAGGTAGTAAGGGAAACTCTTGGGTTCTAATAACTATTACAGTGAGTATGCATAAAGAATCTTATAGTTAAACATAATAAACAATGACACACAATACATTCACATACTATACATAAATTACCTTGGAAACCACTTTACCAGGTAAAACCAACAGACTAGTGAGCTTAACCACTCATATATTAGAAAAACTCTTTACCATCATTTACAACAACGATTTACTAGATCGCAATAAATCAAGCATGAATTCTCTACACTTAATACAATATTGACACAATAAAATCAATACACTACAATGTATCTCATATTACTCCTACTTCTTCTATTCTTACATAGCCTTTGCCATTGCATCATATTTATAGATGCAACACATACACTAGATTTTGATACCTGAGTTAGTTACAACTATTTTTTCATTAATGGAGATCCATAACTTCCTAACTGGATCCAGTTATTATTTTATAGTCGACTTGACTAAGTAAACCATAGTCAATGATCTGGATCTTGGGGGTTGAGACCTGGAAGGCTTGCTTGCTGAGAGAGGAGGAGAGAAAAGATAGTCATGCAGATGAAGCGGACAATGGGCCAGCTATGAGAAATACACGACAACGAGATTTTGGTTGTGAATAGCCTAGACAAAGAAACATAAAGTAAATATGATACATGGAGGTGTGAGATGCAAAGAGGGTTCTTTGAACCTCACCTTTCAAACCATACTAAGAAAGACACTAAGAACAAATAACCCACCAATAAGTCAATATAATACAAGAGAGAGAGATAAGATCCATAAATAATAACTTGGTTTATTAAGAAGGCATAAAGAATTTATATAATATCATTACAATATGCATTGAAGTAATACTATGAAACAAAACTATGGGATTCCAAATGCGATGGAAAATGTGCCTTCTAGACATACCATGCAAATAAACTATGGGATAAAAAATACCATGGATGGAAGAGGGTGGCATATCCATTTAATTCTTTTATGATGAATGGAAGAGGATAGCCTCTCCATTTAATGATAATATGACTTATACATCTGAATTTAGACCATATTCCCCCTAAAATTCAGATTAGTTGACCTCCCATTAAGTTTCTCGTCATCCAAGTGTTCAGCGAATCCATGGTTGATTTATGCTCATTGACATTTCCCATCGACCAGTCGTGTTTGTCGACCAGCTGACTATTCTAATCGGTTAGTCAATAGAAATTCCACCATCTGTCGACTTCGATTGGAGTCAACTTGTTTAACTGGTCGACCATTGAATTCAATCGTCGATTCCCATGCAAATAATATAACACACTCAATATTAACCCACTTGTTATTTTCTTACCATTAATAGGATATTCATACCTTTAGTTCACTTAAGAAGGGCTAACAAGCCCATTGATTCCCTAAACCAAGTAAACTTATTAGTCCTGCAACTATGTGATCTTAATATGGAATAGATGAAATCAACTCCCTTGAATTGGGAATATTCCATTACCACCAACTAAGCTTTGTACTTCTTGACCTAGACTGCTGCATTCATCTTTTTCTTAAATACTGACTTACTACCAAATGTTTTCATTCCATTTGGAAACATGACTGGATCCCATGTTTCATTCTTCCTCAAAGATTCCATTTCTTCTTCCAAGGCCCTTTCCAGAGTTTACCCTCTGTCGACTCGATATTTTCCTTTAAAAACCTAGGATTCTCTTATATGGTAGATAATGAAAAATTAGGGAAAACAATGGTGGAATATACCTTTTGGGTTGTTGTTTTGCTTGACCAAACATCCCGATGACTGGAATATGTTATTTCACCTCTTTATTGGATTCAGCCAACTCATATGAATCTAGGTTTTTACAAAACCATTATATGCACGGTGTCATATGATATGATGCACTGGAGTAAATCAACCAAGAGTAATGATATGATTATGTACTTGACGAGGACATATACCTATCTCCTTTCTTTATTCGATGGCTTACTTCGAGTTGATTGTGATTCCTCATATGCTTTTCTCTTCTCGACATTCATCAACTTACAATATCACTTATAATTCCCAACTTTTTCACATTGCTAGAATCTTCTCATCATCATACCAGTGGATTTAGATATGGTCTTAAATCTCTTATAAACTTTGATATTCTACAAGAGGATTAACCTTTTCCTTTATTGACTAGTCGACCTATCGTCATAAAGGAATTATGGTCCAAACATTCCATGTTCTTTAATCTTATTTCCTCTAACAATAGATATGCAACCACATCATCAATATCCATTTTGGTATTATTTCTTCTAATATCCACGAGTAGGTTATCTTGTGAGTATGGAAAAGGACACAAAATACTAATACATTTACCATCCTTAGTGATCTCAATATCCATAGGAAACAATTGAATAATCATAGCATCGAAATTCATATTCTCTATAAATGAGTCTCCTTCATTCATCCTAAGAAGATATAATTTCTTCTAAATAAACAACTTGTTAAGCAAAGATTTTGACTGGTAAAGGTTTTTGAACTTTTTCCACAGTTTGTTTGTATTGTCTTCTTTTGATACATTAAAAAATATAGAATATACTAAACAAATTTGAATTGTACTCATTTCCCTCTTGATGATTTTCTACTAATCTTCCTTCGAAATACCTATTAGAGTGGTTCCAGGGTCGACAACAACCCATTGCTTCCGATCTACAAGGAGATCCTCCATTTTAAGATTCCAAAGATCAAAATTATATCCATTAAACTTTTTGATTTCTATCCTTGAACTTGTGTCCATTATCAACTATGAATCAATCATTCTAGAAATCCCACTGAAACTAGGTATTCTCCAGATCTAGGACCAAGCCAAAACCCTCAGCAACAAAGGAATCCCTTTGAAGCCAAATGTAGACATGATACCAATTATTGGGTTCTAATACCTATTACAATGAGTATGCATAAATATTATTATAGTTAAACATATTATACAAGGGTACACAATACATTCACATAGTACACATAAGTTACCCTAGAAACCTCTCTATCAGGGAAAACCAACAAACCAATGAGATTAAACTCTCATATATTATAAACCTTCTTTACCAACGTTTAGAACATCAATTTACCAGATAACAATACCTCAAGTGTGAATTCACTACATGTAGTACAATACTAACACAATAAAGTTAGTACACTACAATGTATCTCATACTACTACTACTTTTGTAATGCACCGCTTGCACTACATAACTACACTGATATACCATATGTAGCTAATTCAGCCTCAGATCCCTACCGTGAATCTGAGACATGGATTTAACACATTCCTCATGCATTATTCAGTCCGGCCAATAAATTTTTTCAAACAATTAAACAATTAAGGAGAACACCATTTATTCTCCAAACAACAAAATCTTGATTATAAAATAGTCAATATACCATTAAAAATATTAAACAAATTTACTCCCAATGGGTTAAAGCCAACCTTTCCGACTCCAATAACATGACTCTGACTTAAACAAAGCGATCTTGAGCTTTCCTACTTCCAAAGTTGGAAGTCAAAAGTGAGCATACCCATAAACAAAATAACACTGCCAGACTCGACTTTCGATTTTTGACGTCAACACATCAGAAATCAGGATTCAGCGACACCATTCCAACTTTGCAACAAACACCTTCGAATTCCAATTCCTGACATTGGAACGTCGACAATCAGAATTCATCACTATTAAGATAACTTAACAAAAAAACGCCTCCAACTTTCTGATTCCAACGTTGACACAATCGACATTTGAAGTTCGGCACAGTTAAGGGGACTTAACACAAAAACACCTTTGTTTTGTCGATTCAGACGTCGACACAATCTGCAGGAAATAGTTGACTTTGTTAACATTCAAAAAAGAAATAAAATAAGTAACAAAGAATATAGCTTAGTCAAATTTCTAGAAATTGATTAAGGAATAAAAACAAGGAATTTCCTTTTGAATTCATACTTTGAATCCTAACCGAAGACAAGTTTCAAGCTTTCCATTTGACACAAAAAAAACATTAAAGACAGTGAAATCACAAGTCATGAGAAAACATATCTAAGACTACAAATGCTCAAGTTGGAAACTGCCCTTTTTTCAGGATTCCAATAGCTCTAGCATTAAAATACTTCTCAATTCCCTTATCGATTAAATCAAGAACTTATAAAGGATTAACCCATCAATCTATTCACTAAGATTCTAGTCCATTATTCCATCAAGAAGGAAAAAAACAACACACAACTGTAAATAATCTTAGAATGAACTTAGTCACACAATCTATTCAACCACATGATAACTAATGATTACTCCTTTATCCAACAATTCCAAACATGATAATATTCAAGCATACAAACTGCAAACAATCTTTCATAACCTTAAAATCAAAGTTTATGAACCCGAATATAATTCAGCCTTTGGAGCTCATTGGATTATATTCCAATGTCCATTCTAGGGAAAATGTCAAACTATTAAGTTATCATCCATTTACAGGATTCGTAGGACAATTAAGGATGCATTCCCTTAATCCATGGTACCAATGCTGAAGGAAATTGCATGCAAACAAAAATATAATACATTTCATTCATAACCTTACAGGCTTGTAGATCTTCGAATACTGGAAATAGATTTACTTAGTTATTTTTGTTATACAAAAAATTTTACTGCTTATGGACTCCATTGGCTATCCAACATCATAAAAACCATAAATATTTTTACATTAAAAACACAAATGAATGTATTATCCTCTAGAACCTATTGGTGCAACAACCAATGCCATCTGAGGTACAATGTAACTCCATTTATGTTCATTCACAACACACGAATTAAACAAGTATTTAACAATTCCACATACAACTACTTGACCATTAATTTATGTTAAATTTTGATTCACAGTAGGATCTACAATCTAAGAAAATCCTCATTGTACAATAACTTGACAATGCATGAGAAAAACAATGAAAAGAGGAAAAATTGACACACGCAAATGATGCCAATAATTGAAGTTCCTATTATAGTCCAGCATGTAAACATGTATGGAACATCATTATATTACAATATGAGAAGATCGTTAGCCTTTGGAGGTATTGAAATGGCATACATATGGCATGCTTATATTGGACCTAGAAAAAACCCTAGGTTGACCAATAGGCTCCCAAATCACGTCAAATGGTCACGAATTTCTAATGTGAACTTTAGGATGGCATGGGTGGTCATAAATGAAGGTGGCCCAGCCATGGTGGACTGGGAGTGGCTTTAGATAGTCTAAAAAGTACAAAATAGCCCAAAAAAACCAAATACAATGCATGAGCACCCCTAGTCAACCTAGATCCATGATTTAAGGAGTGGGACTACCCCAACATAACAGGATTTGAACCCGAAAGTCGACGACAAAATATGACGTCATCTGATGTTTCATATGGATGTGTCAGACAACAATAATTGAGAACTACAACAATTAGGAAATTTTTTAGCGTCGTCGAATTTCTGACACATTTGGAGTCGGTTTTTCGACGTCAAGGGTGTTGAATATCTGGCACATTGGAGTCATTTTTTCAATCGCTAGGGTGTCGAATATATGACACTTTGGAGCCATTTTTTTGGCATATATGTGTCTGGAATTCAACATTTAATCTGCAGGTTTTTCGACACACAAGTGTCGTATATCCGACGTTAATCCGTAGGTTGTTTTGAAAGAAAATAATGCCAAATTTGACAAATTTGAAATTGTTGGTCACATATTTCCAACGGTAACTATGTTCAAGAGGTCGGATATTCGACGACAGGGCCATTATAAATTTAAACTTTTTTAAACATTTCAACATGTTTGTTGTAGAAGCGACGGACGATTTGCAAAAATTATTTATTCCTCGATGGACGTTTTCAGGAATTGTTTTATTCTTCAACGGGAAGTTGCAGGATTTTTTTTTTCTTCGACAAACAATTTGCCAGGATTTTTTTATTCTTCGACAAACCTCCGTTTGAGAAAATTGTGATGCGTGGAACTTGATTTTTTAAGACAACCGATTATATTCATTCACGAAGTTTGTGACAAAATGTCAAAAAGAAATATTCCGGATCCAAACGAAAACAACCGACAATTACTTGCTAGACTATGGGATGCAGCGTTACAAAGGGGTGATGGAAAATTTCATTGTCCATGTGCTCAATGCAGGGGATTTAAGAGGAGAAGAATATTGATCTCAACAGCCACAAAACATTGTAGGGAACATGGACACGCTAAGGGGGGGAACGAATATCGTCCATTTGTAGGTTTAGCATTATAAAGTTTTTTATATTCTTTGTTTTGGTAATTTTATGTATTATTTTTATTTTTCATATATTAATGTATATATATTGATGTTTCCATGTATTTATATTAAAGGAAAGACACCCTACAGCATATCGTCCAGAGGAAGTGCTTTTAGAACAAGTTCAGGATTAGGATCATGGAGTGTGTATGTTTAATGGAGAACAAGTGAACGATCATATTGAACAAGATGATTATACTAATAATGAAGTTGAAGATGATGGTACAAATACATTGATCCATGATTCATTTAATGTTATAATGGATGTGACGATGATGATGATAATGAAAATGATGATGACTTTGACGATGTTCACGATATACCTCTTCTCGATAAGGAATATGAACCCATTTATGAAGGCTCCAAAACAAATCTTCTCTCTGTTGTATTGTTGATAATGAACTTGAAGGTTATGAATGGTCTTTCAAACATTTCAATCACACTGATGCTAAGGTATGTAAAATAATACATCACATATATAGGATCGTGATAAAGTTCATCTGTATTCCTCTAATTATTATATTGTTAACTCATTATTGATCATCGTACGGATGAAGCGTGTTTCGTTAATATTATTTATTTATTACATTAACTATTTTTTAAATTTTTCTGTAGCTTGATAGCTGAATTTTCGTTACCACCATCAAATATTTTACCTCACACATATCGAGTTTTATCTTCCATCATGAAAGAGATTGGAATGCATTATGAAGAAATTCATGCATGCCCCAATGACCATGTTATATATTATAATTACATGAATTTGCAATAGAATGTCTGGAATGTCATGTAAGTAGATATCGTATAGATAAAGTAACAAAAAAGGTTCCTCAGAAGGTTCTTCATTATATTCCCATCATTCCAAATTTGCAACGATTGTTCAGGTGCAAAAACATAGCGCAATTTATGGATTACCATGCCAAGAACAGAAGCCAATATGATATTATCCGAATGTTTGCAGATAGTTCTAATTTTAGAGATATGGAGGAAAAGTGGCCTCAGTTTAAAGAAGAATCACGTAATATTAGGATTTCTTTGGCAGCAGATGGTGTTAATCCATTTGCACAAATGAAATCCATTTACACAGTGTGGCCTATTTTTGTTATCAACAATAACATTCCTCCATGGTTGTCAATAAAGAGGGAGCACATAATGTTGTCGATGATTATTCTAGGTTTTTGTGTCTACAACTGTTTTATTTATAATGTAGTTGTGGCATCTCATTTGTCATATTATGTTTCCTAATTTCATATATATATATATATATATATATATATATCTTTTATTTTACTCTTGTGCATGGTTTATATATCTTAATGGTTCTCATAATGATATATTTTATATGCACTTCAAATCAATTAGGTAAGTTCCAAGTCAAAGATATGAATGTATACATCGAACCTCTTATAGATGAGCTACTGAAGTTATGGAATGACATCACTATGTATGACGTATCTAGACCAATACGACAAAGGGAATTTCAATTCCAAGCAATGGTTGTATGGACAATACACGATGCCCCTGGGTTAACTTCATTTTGTGGTAGTTCCACTTTAATTGCATTTAATTATATGGAGTAGTTAGAATAGGTTATATATGAATATATTTGACATAGATATTCCATATCTAAATATTGCAAGTCTTCAGACAAACTTGGGTAAATTTGTATGTCCAGTTTGTGGTCCTAAGATAAAATCTCGTCGCTCAAAAAACTTAATAAAGGAGGTGTTTGATGAGTATAGGTATTTTCTCTCTAAGAATCACAGGTATAGAACAACTGAAAAAAATATTTTCAATGGGAAGCAGGAGACTGCATTAAAACCACGGAGAATGACACCTCACCTTTGGAAGATGCAATACAATAGAAATCGTCATCATGCTACGTATGGATCATCGTATATGAATTGTTATGTATTTTATTTTTTATTGTGAGTTGTTTACTGTAGTGGCCATATTTGATTTATGATGTAATTTATTTATAAACTAATATTCATGACATCCATCATGATCATGAAGGCATTAATGAGCTTCCACGAGGAATGAAAAGTTATCCTATTCAATTCAGCAGGTTGCCCTACTATGAGCACCTGCAAATTGCTCATTTGTTTGATACAATGCATATGGGAAATAATGTTACTGAAACATTGTGGAGACTACTGGAGATAAGAATGGAGAAAGATAAAGTTGTGAAATATTGCAAAGACATTCAACAAAAAAACCATGCAATGAAAGACGTCATCCAATTTCATAGCAATGGAGACCAAGTCAATATAAACTCAATTCCATGGATGTTTACGGAGCAACAAAGCAATGTTGTCAAAGAAGTAATGCGGAAAATTAAATTTCCCATTGGATTTTGTGTGAACTTGAAGAATATCATAACAAAAAAAGGTGATTTTGCGGAGGCCAAAACACATGATTGGCACGTCTTCATCAAGGTAATTATTATTGTTATGTCCATATAAGTTTATTTTTTTCATTTTACTGAATATATTTTTTTTCTTGTTTGTATACTCTTTGTTTAATAAATAGCGTGGTTTGTATATTGATACAGTATGTTCTACCTCTCTCTCTCCTGGACAACTTCGACAACAATGTCAAACAAGTTATATATAATCTTGGTAAATACATGAGGTAACTAGCGATTACTTGCATGTGGTTAGTGTTTCTTTAATTCACCGTATAATTTATATTTGTTTTTTTGTGCACTATTTCATCATATGTAATCTAATGTTTTTTTTTGTTAAATATCGTTATTGGTTTGGGTCACTTGTAGATGGTTGACATCTAAAGAAATCCATAAAGGAGATATAAAGTATTGGAGGAGAGAAATTCATTGTCTCATGTGTGAAATGCAGAAGAATCTACCTTTGGCATTTTTCAATGCATAGGAACACTACCTCATACACCAGGTTGAGGAGATTGAATTGTGTGGACCTATGCACTCAAGGTCCATGCTGATGGTTGAGAGGCACTTGAAATTTATGAAGGGCTTGGTGAGACAACGAGCACATGCTAAGGGTTCTATGATGGAAGGATATAAGGTATACCAAAACATGTTGTATGTTAGTGAATATCTTCCTATTTTAGTGTCAAAGCTCAATTTACGTTGCATTTGTGATCCGGACTACAATAACAATATTGAAGGTGAGCAATTGAAGGGGAAAGATAGATTGAGGAATATGAAAGGTAATTATTAGCTAGTGGATGTTTATTATATCGTTCATATTCTAATTGTATTTTCTAGTTATTGCTTCAATTAAGAGCATATACTTGGTTCAGGAGATTTACACCTGTCTTTCATTTTAATGGTTATTGTCATCAAATAGTTGGTCGAGAATGGGATGCAATTCATTTATACATCGCAAACAATCTTGACTGGATGAAGGTATGGATTGAACGATGCAAACAATCGGGTCATGGAATATCATGGGAAGGTGTGGCTTCATTGGTAAAAGAAGCACAACGCAATGGAGATAGAAATCTAACAAAAAGGGAAATCAATTTGGCATATGGTTTAAAAGATAAAATGGAAAGCATATTAATCAATCCCTCTAAATCTTTTATTTTGAAAATTACATTTTGACGTACATGTTGTTCTTTTCCATGTATTGCTGCATAAGGACTGAATGGTTGTGTAATCTTTTCGTGTATTTCTTATTGCAAGTAAAACACCATAAGGCTATGGTCTGTAATAGAGGTAGATATTGGATCAAAAAATTGGATGAAACAGAGAAAACATTAGATTCTGGGATATCTGTTGTCTTTGAGGTGACCAATGTTTCACCTAGAAGTGACAGACATCCAGAAGTATCAGAAAATCGATACTATGGGCATTTGGAAGATATTATATAGTGTGACTTTAAATCCTTTAAGGTAGTTATATTCGTTGTCAAATGGTACAGGTTACGATTGAATCAACGTGATCCCAATAGAACTATTATTGAACATGATAATGGATTTACCATGGTAAACACAAGGTTGTTTGAGCCAGGAACAAAGCCCTATGTTCTTCCAAGCCAATGTGAACAGGTATTTTACTTAGAGGTTCTAGGTAAAGCGGGATGGTTATTTGTTGTGAGACACGATCCAAGGGGAAGGCCGGTAAAGTATAACCTAAACGATGCTAATGAAGAGGGTTCTATGGAAGAAGAATACAATGGCGAAGAGCATGATCAACATGAGTTAGGTGATGATGATGATCCAGCGGAAGATGTACTCCAAGAAATAATTGAATCAGATGATGTAGCAGACAATGCTGATGAATATTATACCGACGATGACAAGATGAGCGTAACTGATGATGATGAAGATGATGATATGGCCAACCTTTCAATTTTTTTTTGTTAATTACACAACTAGGCATTGAATTTTCGACGGCCATTGGAGGATGTCCGATGCATTTGTTGAAGCTTCGACACTTTTAGCTATTGGTCAATCGACGTGTTCCCATCACATCTTCGATGCCCTTCCAAAGATGTTTGACAGGACTACCATCGGACTTTCGATGCTCCGTCCATCAAAAAACTTACGGGTTAGTGTCGAAAATGTGACGGTATATGCAAGTTTTTTGTGACACTTTCAGACAACAGAATGTAGAATATTTGACACCGTGGTGTCATCAGATCTTCAACAGCTATTGAAAGGACGTTGAATATTTGACGTTATTCCACTGACAGCAAAACAAAATGCCTATGTCGAATAACCGACAGGGCATTGTCGAATTTCAGACATGCAAGCCGTCAGATTTTGGGCTCAATTTTTGTTGTGCAAGGGACCAAATGGTCATAAATGAGGGCACCTTACCTCCTGTTTGACCAAATTAATGGTTATGGGTGTCATTAATGTTCCAAAACCCCCAACGGCCTTAGGAAAACATCATAGGCCATGGTTTGGACCAGCTAACATAGGTAAAAAATGAATGAGACTATGGTCCTAGGTGGTATATTGTTCTAACACCCCCCCTTAATATTGACTTAGTGTAGCCAAATAAAAAATTAAGGCCTTGACAACTAAGGCTCAAGTCACCTCTTTACAAATTTTATCAGTCCATATAAACCAAGGTAAGGAGAAAAACCTCATCAGAATAAAACCTCCCCTCTAACATGGACATGAATCAAAATATGAAGTGAATATCAGTCACCAACCCCAAGGAGTGATATAATATAGGTGAAAGTATTTTTAGTGAATCTCTTGGTGAATATGTCAGCAGTTTGCTCAGCAAATGGGTAATACTACAATGATATCACATGGTCATGCACCAAGATCCTGATGTAGTGGATGTGAATTTGATTGTGCTTGGTACTCTGTCTCTATACTGGATCAGTGGATACCTTAATTTCACTTTTATTATCACACCAAATGACAGTGGGTGAATCAAATCCAAAAGCAAGTTCTGCAAGAATGCTTTGCAGCCACACACATTGTGTAGCTGCATTCACTGCTCCTCTGTACTCATCCTCAATTAAGGATAAGGAAATAGTGTGTTATTTCTTACTTGAAAAACAAATAGGACCATGTGCAAGCATGAATACATAACCTGAAGTGGAATTTCTATCAATGCTATCTCTAGCCCAATAAGAATAAGATAATTCCTACTAGTTCTAGTGGAGAACTAGTTGCTTAGTGTATCTAGACATGTTTGGTTCCTTGCACATAATGCAATATCCTTTTGAATCCTTCCAATGGATCTCATGAGGCTCCTGCATAAGCCAAATCAGGTCAAGAGTGTGTGAGATACAGTAAGCTCCCAACTTATTTCCTATACAACGAGTTTCCCACTAATGGATATGAGCCAAAATCACTTAGTTTGACTCCTAAAAGGAAGGGACACTTAGAAACTTTACATTCATCCATTTTGAACTTTTATAATAGTTCTAAAGCATACTTTGATTATCTGACCTTGGTACCTGCATCATATTTCTCAATCTGGAAGCTAAGAAATTGTTTCAACAATCCTAGGCCAGTCATAGAAAACACATTGTGCAATGAAGACTTAACCGAACCTGTATTAGCAATGCAAGTTCCAGTGATGAAAAGATCATCAACATAGAGTAAAATTATCAGAATAGAGTCATATAAATAATTAAAATACACATTAGGATCATATTTTCATCTTTCAAAACCTTGTGAGAGAAGAAAGTTGTCCATCTTGGCATACCAAGCTCTGGGAGCTTGGTTGAGGCCAAAGAAAGACTTCTTCAACCTGCAAACAAGTGAATTATCATGAATGAAACCTTCAGGATGCTACATATAAATCTCCTCATGAAGGTTACCATGGAGAAAAACACTCTTCACATCCATATGGTGCACCTCTCATCGTTTGGATGCAACAATGGCCAAAACTAGCCTGATTGAGTCTATCTTTTCCACCGGTGAAAATGTATAGGTATAGTCCACTCCATGGACTTACAAGAAACATTTGGAAAAACATATGTCCTCATACTTCATATCAGAAACATCGGCATCCATTTTGGTCCTATACACCCACTTATATTGCACTAGTTTTCTCTTGGATTGTAGAGGAACCAACTCCCAAGTTTCATTGTCTTGCAAAGACTTGAACTCTTCTTGTATGGATGATTTCCATATTGGGTCATGTGATGATTATTCATATGAATCTGGATCATATTCAACTATCATAAAACACCTCATAGGAATATTCGAATCATAAGTGGAGAATGCATTGTGAAACTGAGATCTAGTCTTCCTAGTGTCTAGTGGATATCCTGCAAGATCACCTACTTCTTGCATGGTTTTTTAGCCCATTTTGGCCTTTTTGGAGAATCATGATATTCATGCATGTCATATCCTCATATTACAAATAATAATAAAAATAATCATAAATGGAAACATCACTTACATCATCATTGAGTGGAGGGTGTGAGCAATCCCCCTCTACTAGTTCAACCTCTTGCATAGGCTCTTCTTCGAATTGAACAATTATTTCAATGAAAGTTTTTTGAGATTAGGTATTAAATATCTTGTATCCCTTTTCATATTCATAATATCCAACTATTATGGAATCATTTCTTTGGGGCTACAAGGATTTTCTCTTCTCATGAGGTATCCTAGTCCATGCTTTTGAGCCAAACACCCTGAGATGAGACACATTAGGCTTGTGTCCTATCTAAACCTCAAATGCAATTTTGTCTTCCAAGGATTTGTGTGTAAATATATTATGAACATATGCATCAAAATTTATGGCCTCAACCCATATATTATGATACACATACTTAGCCTCCAACATGCAAGTGGCCCTCTCCTTCAATGCTCTATTCCATGCCATTTTGTTGTGGTGCATATGGAACTGAATGTTGCATTTGAATGACATTCTGTTCACATAGATGTTGTATTTTCTTATTTGTGTATTAATTTCCATTATAATTCCTTAAGGACTTTATATTCTTCCGACTGAAGTTCTCAACCGAAGCTTTGAAAGCTTTGAATATTTCGAACACTTCAGATTTCAACTTGAGGAAGAACACCCAACAATATCTCAAAAAATCATCAATGAATGTAAGGAAATACATTGAGTTTCCAGAGGAGGGTGTGTGAATAGTTCCTATTATATATGAATGGATAAATTCGAGGATTTACACAACCCTTGTTTTTTTCCCCTTGTCATACTTGTGCTCTACATGCTTCCCAACAATGCATCCCTTGCATGTTCCTTTGGAGAATTGATTCTTGGAAGTCCTTCAACCATCTTCTATTTTCTCAAATATTGAAGATATATATAGTTGAGGTGTTCAAACCTCTCATTCCATAGCTTACCGATCTCATTGGCATGTGACAAAAGCACATTTTCTTAGGAGTAAGGAAGAAAGTCTGAAAACTTGTACATCCTTGACTCATGATCTACAACACCCACTACAACCACTTTGCCAGTGGAAACTTCAGATATTTCCACATCTTCTTGAGTCAATGTCACTCTCTTGTTTGAAAAAGTGTGAGTAATTTGGTATATATAGAGTATACTTGCTACAATATCTGGCACAAACAACACATTGTTGAAGTAGCCATTGTATAGATTGATCCTACCAATCCCTTTTGTTGGTATATTTGCATCATCTCCCATGAGGATGGATGGACCACTATATGTATGAAGGGAAGAGAAGTTTTATTCTACAGAATCCATATGCCTTAAGGCACCAAAATCTATTATTAAGGAGGAATATCCAGAAGTGCTAGCCACCAATGCATGGCATCTCTCATTTTTTATAGAATTCAGACCTCCATCCTTCTTCTTTGCTCCATCTAGAAGAGGAATTTTGTTATTCTCAAGGAGTTGCACCATCATGCCAATGGTTTTATTCATGCATGCACTCTTAGGGTTCCAATCCTTGTGATAGTAAGTGCAATTAAACTTCTCTTTCTTCTTACCTTTATCCTTATTGGGATTCGAACCCCCATCAGAATATTTGGGATTCTCTTTTTCCTTCTTCCTCTCTTGCTGCTTCGAATCTCTAGGCTTCTTCTTTCCCTTTTCTTGCTTTGAATAGCCCACTACAAGAGCTTGATCCTTAGTAGGATTGATGGTACCCATTTGAACCAACTTGTCTTGTTCTTGATTCAAAGACTCCATGAAGTTTTCCAAAGATGGCATTCTCCATTTTCTAACTGTTAGCTTACCTAAGTGAAATGAAAAAACAAACATTGAATATCCATTCCCTAGCTTCGAAAGTATGGACATAATCATCTGATATTCCTTATTCTATATGCCACATTGATTCAGCTGAAGAACCAGGGATTTGAACTTGGTGAAGAAGTCTTGGACCATATCGAAATGAGTTGGGCTCATGGAGATCAACTCGTTCTCAAGTTGATGGCCTCTTAGTTCACCATTCTTCACAAACAATGACTCAAGCTTGAGCCACAATTCATTTGGAGTTGTTAGACTATCAAAATGAAACAAGAGGTCTCTAGATACTAAGACATAACATCCAAAATGCTTTATCCATTCTGTTAAAAAACTTGGACTTCTTGACAACTGAATTCAGCTCAATTTTTTGTCCCCATGGTAACTCTGTAGAGATATCTGGATATCAGTTGGATTACCATCTTGGAATTCCACTCAAAGTAATTTAATGGAGTGAGAAAGGTGACATGAGACTACTCCATTTGTTTTTGCGCATTAGGTGACAAAGAACCACTAAATAACCTACAATGCAAACACTCAATCCTCTGGATAAAACTCTAAATTGCTAACTCGAACCCTATGAAATATCTGAATTATTTTATAGTCTCCTTTATCTATAATACCATGTTAAATTATGATTCTCAACATGATATACAATCTAACAAAATCCCCACAATAAAATAATTTGACAATGCTTGAGAAAAACAACGAAAAGAGGAAAAATTGACACAAGCAAATGATACCAATAACTGAATTTTATAGTACAATCCAATATTTAAACATGTATGGAACATCATTATATTACAATAGCATAAAATTGTTCTCTTTTGGAGGTGGGAAAATGGCATAGATGTGGCAGGGTTACATTGGACCTCAAAACCCCCCTTAGGTTGACCAATAGGCTCCCAAATCACCTCAAACAATCATGAATGCCTAATGTGAACATTGGGACGGAATGGGTTGTCATAAATGAAGGAGTCCCAGGCGTTGTGGAATGGGAGTAGCTCTAGGCATCCCAAAAGGGCCAAAAGAGCAAAAAACAACCAAATACAATGTATGAGCGCCCCTAGTCAACCCAGATCCATGATTTAAGGAGCAGGAGCACCCCAAGGGACTAGATGGTCATAAACAAGGGTTCCTTACCTCCTGGTTGACCAAATTAAGGGAACTGGGTATCATTAATGGTCTAAAACCCCCAACAACCTTAGTCAAACATCATAGGCCATGGTTTGGACCATCTGACATTAGTAAAAACGAATGAGACTATGGTCCTAGGTGGTATAATGTTCTAATAGTTTAACGGTCGTTTAATCATTAAAAAAATTTATTCAACACATTATATATTGAACATAAATGAGTGTACTCGACCATATTAATTCATCATTTTTTTCATTTACTTATTTGTTTACAATGGCTGGTAACTGGCTTCGTGGATACCATGCTCTTCCCAATTGTAGGTATCTTCTTGGTATATATTATTTCAGTTTTTAGAGACCACCATCGAGCTGGAACTCATGCATTCACCATAGGCTATCACTAGTCTTGGCTTTCTCTCGATATTTTCTCACTTGGAAAACAATATTCTCTAGTTTTTCACCAAATCCATGCCAACTGTGCAATCCTTTCCCTTAACTCCATTCTAACTAGCACCACAATGATAATTGTCACTGCACTTGTGATTAGAAATCTACCAAGGGAATTTATCACACCTTTTTCATTTCACTGGTGCAACCAGAGGCAAAACCAAGGGGAAATATTTTATAAATAAAAGATTAACAACCAAGCTTGGGATTCCAAGTTCACTCTCAACCAATCCAACTGCCAAAATCTATGGATAATTGGACACTTCGCTCTGGAACGGGACTACTCTATCCTCTAGCGATTCCAATTTCCTTGATTTCAACGCATATTCAACATTGACTCCAACGCTGCATCAACCTCATGTTGCACTACGTTTCTGATTCAATGCTTGGTCTGTTGCACTTAGTTCTGTCTTCTATGCAACATTCCTCCACTACATTATTCCCTTCTCTTTTTTCACATTTTTTTCCTCAGGTTCTCTCCGCTCTCTCCTTCTCTCCTTCCTTCCTTCCTATGCACTACGTTCTCATCTCTATGGCCAAGGATCCACCAACCTTGTATGCAATAGTCACATCCTTGTAACACTTGTCCCAAAATTCAATTACTCAGTTATCCTTCTTTTAATCCGTCATTAACTCAAAATTAGGTTTGCAGAATAATTAGGAAAAGGATGTGTTTATTAAAGTTATAAGGTAAGCCGGGTTAACTAGGGTCATACTTATCTCTTAGGCTATATTCCACCCCCCTTACCGACCTAGGTGAATACATGAGTTCTTTATCTTATAGTGTGTTCTATGTGCCACTTACATTTTAATCTTTATATTAAAAAGGAAATACATCATGAGTTCTACCTTACATGCACTCATTGTGTTTTACAAAAAATACATTACAAAATAATGGGGGTTCAACACAGGGGTGTTATATCCCCCCCCCACCCCCCCCCCACCCGCCCAAATTTTACACTATCCTCAGTGTTTACATTGTCCAAAATTTTTCAAAATGAACTTTTCAACATTTTTTCAACTTTTCAATAGACAAGGATACTCTTTCCTCATCTTATCTTCTAGACCCTAGGTTAGTTCTTCAGGACTGTAATGGGTCCATTAGACATTTACATGTTTGGTGGCCCTACTCTAGAGCATCCTGTTTCTTTTGTCCAGTATGCAAATAGGTTGAACCTAAATTTTTCCTTCGTGTTCTACCTGTATCATAGAGAAATTAAGAATATGATTAGGATCATATACATATTTATTTAATAATTATACATGAAATTTTTTATGTATTTTATCATAGGTGGAAGAGAAAGCTCGTAAGCTACTGTTCTGATTATGTTCAGGACTTAAAATGGTCCACATAATCTACCTGTTAACTTCTTGTATCTACCCAGCCTCAATGAAATATTCCTTCCTTTTACTTTTAAAAACACATTGTCTGCACTTTGGAACTCTCTATGGATTCTATTCTCGTTGACATAATTATTTTTCATGTCATGAGCTGCCTTCAAATTCTGCTTTATCTTTTCTACCTATTGCTCCATTTCTTGACAAATTTCAGGTCCCACAATTAGCCTATTCATAGAATTATCTCAACTCACTAGAACACTACAAAATATACCATAAAGCGCTTCAAATTGGATCATATTCAACGATTTCTGGTAACCAGTATTATAGGCAAGATCAACAAGGTGTAAATAGTCTTCCCATTTAGTAGGTTTATCCATCACATTCATTCGAAGCATGTCTTCAATGATTTGATTAGCTTTCTCAGTCTGTCCATCTGACTACGGATGATATGATGTACTAATATTTTTGGCATCAAATTCCTTGAAAATCCTTTCCAAAAGTTCGAAGTGAACTTTGGATCGTGATATGAAACTATTTCCTTACGTATCCCATGTAAATTGGCAATTTCCTTCATATAAACCTATACAATCTTAGCTACTTTGAAAGTTGATTGAACATGTACAAAATGGGATTAATTTGTTAGTTTATCAACCACTACCATGATGGAATCATGTTTCTTATAAGTTCTTGGTAACTTGGTAATAAAATATATGGTTACAACATCCCACTTTCATTATGGTATAGGAAATGGATGGAGTATACCAGCAAGATGCATACGCTCTGCTTTAAATCTTTGACATTCCAAGAATTGAGAAATATACATAGACACTTTATTCTTCATACTTGGCCAATAAAATTCTTTCTTAACTGCTTTTAAGATATTTTGATCCGCTGGATGTCCCGCATAAGGTACATTGTGCATCTCTTGCATTATTATCTTCTTAAGTTCACTTTTAGTTGGCACATAAATTCTACCATTGAACTGAAGAATTCCATCTTCAGTCATTAAATATTTAGAAAGATTTACAAGTCTGCTAATTGACGGTAACAATGCTGCAACCTACTGATAATGTTTATCTAACATCAGTGCCTGATTCAATTTGACTTTCAAGTCTTATTTCTAGACACTGATGGATGAAATTTGCATTAGATGACATATTATGCTAAGAACATTTGCCAGCTTGTTCTCCTTGCCTTTTAAGTACTTCATTTCAAAATTGAAATCACTTAAGAATTCAATGCATATATCTTGAATAGCATTTTAATGAGGTTGTTCAAGCAAATATTTTAAACTATTATGTGTTTAATTTAGCAAAGCTTCAGGATCTTCAAGCTGGATTGAATCTCATTGTGAAAGAAGATTGAAGGAAAAATAAGAAATTCAGTGTACAATGATCAAACAATCATGGTGAAGTTAAACATATAAGAGGAAAAAAATTGTTAGCATAACAATACTCTCATGATCATTAATTTTTATGTGATACAATCATGATGCAATGAAGGGGATTCTAATCCACTAGGTCTGATTCAAATTCCATGACTTGGACTGACTAAGGAGCTCACTAACTATGTGAAAAACACCACTAGAATATCATTAGTTTAACATAGGACAACTAAATAAGTTCACAATCAATTAACTGATCAAGGTAGGTAGGAAAAGGATCCTAACCTCCTGAAATCATGCAAATGTGGTGCTAGGCTAACTGGAGATGAACTAATTGATGCCCATCGAAGGTTAACACAACACATACTAGGGTGGACTAGTGATGGGACTCCCATGACTCAGTGTGGGTTCATAAACTATAGGGATTGGAATCTGGAGATACTAAACTCATGTAAACTAGCACATCAAGTGGTAGATGGGACCCAGATGAGTTTCCCATGGCACTAGTGAAGTGGAAACATACTCCTAATCCAAGAAATGGTATTTAGACTATGGTGGTAAAGGGAGGATTATAATTAATCCTAACACCCTCTAAATCTAGACTTGGACAACCTGGGCCCTGGAAACTGATACCAAATGTCACCCATATAATCTAATGCAAAAATATAACTGCTCAATAAATTGAGGAAATGGGGAAAACCTCATGGGAACACCCCCCCCCCCTCAAAATGAACTGTGAAACTAAGAACAATAACTAAATAAAACCTTCACACCAAGAAGAGATCTAAGATAAGCAAATATCTGTTTAGTGAAAGATTTTTTGAATATGTATGCAACCTGCTCCTCTATAGGGCAGTAATGAAGAATGATAAACTTATTATGCACTAGTTTTCGGGTGTTCCCATTTGTAGTGCATGTGGAATTCAATGTGTTCAGTCTGCCACTTTTTTACTGGATCACTGGATATTTTAATTGCACTTTGTTAATCACATAAGAGGTCAACTGAAGGAGAAGTTTGAATTCCAAACTCTGTTAGAATCCCATGTAGCCCAACTACCTAAATAACTACATTCAGAGCTCCCTGATACTATGCTTAAGCTAAAGAGAGATCAAGAGTTGTTTTCTTCTTGCTTGACCAACAAATTGGTCTATATCCAAACATGAACACAAATAATGATATAGATTTTATTTCAGCACTATCACCAACCCAGTTTGAATCAATAAAGCCAATCATATCTAGTTGAGCACCAATAGAAGAGTGAATCCCAAACTCTCTAGTACCATGCACATAATGCAAGATGCGCTTTGCTACCTTCCAATCTAGCTCATGTGGCTCTTGCTTGAACCTAAAAATATCACTCACAACCTAAGAAAAATATGGCCTCAAATGGGTGAGGTATAATAGGCTACCAATCAACTCTATATAGAGAGTACTATCAACCAGGGGAGTAGAAATGCCTTCTTCCAATCTGATGCCATAGAAGAAGGGGAAGGATGTTGCTTTGAAATCAATCATGTGGTATCTTTTGAGAAAATATCTTATGTATCTGGAATGAGTAATCATGATTCATGAAGATTTTTTATTCACTTCAAGGCCAATAAAATGCCTTAGCATCCCTATATCTGTCATGGAGAATCCCTTGCTCAAAGCTGACTTGATATCCCTCAATCGACCAGCAGTTGAACCACTAGTAATGAGCAAGTCATGCACATATAGAAAAATCAATATTAAGTAACCTCCCTTTTGTTGCATGCATAAATTGCAGTCAGAATTACACCTCTCAAATTTTTGTGATAGTAGGAAGGAATCCATACTGGCATACCATACCCTTGGGGCTTTCTTGAGCCCATACAAATATTTCCTTAGTTTTCAAACCAAGGAAGAATCTTCAATGTACCCTTTAGGTTTTCTAACATAGATCTCTTCTTCTAGGTCACGATGGAGGAAGGAACAATTCACATCTTGTGATGTACCTCCCACTTCTTCAAAGCTGCAATGACCAAAAAAAACTTTATGGAGTCCATGATTGTTGCAATGAGAATTAATGTTTCATTGCAGTCCAGCCCATGAAATTGTGAATACCCCTTTGCAACTAGCTAAGCCTTGTACTTGGTAGTTGATCCATCTGCTACTAGTTTGGTCTTGTAGATCCATTTCCACTAAACTATGTTTATCCCATGAGGTAAGGAGACAAGCTCCCATGTCTTGTTGTATTTTAGCGAATCATATTCATCATCCATGGATTCCTACCATCTTGGATCATGGAAAGCCTCTTTGTAGGACTGTGGATAAAAACTCAACATCATGAAGCACCTCTCTAGGAGAAGAGGATCTAAATGGTAGAGTGCAAGGTTTTCATCCTGAAATTGATATCTTATTCTTCTTATGTCATATGGATACCCAACACGGTTTCTAGTAGATTCAATGAGTTTTTGGGCCCTTTCAGGCCTTGGATTGGGAGTAGGTGTTGTATCTAGATTTGGATCTGCTTGAGATTCATTATCAATATCAAGATCTTCATCCTCATATTTGGAATCTAAATATAAAACATTAGTAGAGGCATCATCATATGCAAATGGAATTTTCCTAAGTATGTATACCTTCATCTCCAGTTGGATGCAGATCATGCAACAAATCTTCATTGAATCAGGCACCTCTCTATGAAGCATCTTATGGTTACAATGTCCATCAGTTTGTAATTGTTTTCATTATCTACATATCCTAGCATTATGCATTTGCTACTTTGAGGCTAGAAGGATTTCCTCTTGTTAGATGGAATTCTAGCCCATTCTTTGGATCCAAAAACCCTCAGATGTGAGACATTAGGCTTATATCCCATTAGTGCTTCGAAAGGAGTGACCCCAACCACTAAATTGTGAGGCACTCTATTCTATATGTACGAATCATAGTTCACTACTTCATCCAACATATATGATGGAAGATTTCTTGCTTCAAGAAGGCATGTATCCATCTATTTCAAAGATCTGTTCTTCCTCTTAGCTACACCATTTGTTTGCGGTGTGTACAGGAATGAGTGTTGCATTTGAATACCTCCTAAAGCACACAACTATTGGAATTCTCATTTGATGTACTCTCCTTCATTGTCTAATATAAGTGCTTTGATATTCTTCCCAAGAGTGTTCTCAACTAAGGCTTTGAAAATTTTGAAGGTTTCAAACACCTTATAATTTTGCTTAAGGAAGTAGAACCAAAAATACCTTGAGTAGTCATCAATGAAGATCATAAAGTATCTTGATCCATTCATGGATTCTATAGGCATTGGTATAGAGACATCATTGTGAACTAGATAAAGTGTAGAGGCAACTCTTCTTGCCTTCCCAACCTCATATCGTCTCTCTGGATACTTACCTACTAAGAAACCATTGAAGACACCTTGAGAGGAGTTGATGAGAGGAAATCCCTTAATCATCTCTTCATTGTGCAACTGTTGGAGGTATTTGAAATTCATATGGCCAAATATTTCATGCCAAATCCTGCTTGTATCATTATAAAATGAGAAAATTCATATTCCTTGAAGGCATGATTTGCAGCTCCTTTCGTTATCATATTCCCAGTACATATTTATGAGTTCTCCATGAGTCAGGATCGAATGTGACTCACTTGGGTGAGCTAGTATGAGTCATCTGGTATACATACAACATATTTTCTATTAGGGATGGCACATAGAGGACATTCTTGAACACTCCATGCTCAAATTTGATTGAATATTTCCCAACATATGAAATTTGAGAGTCATATCCCATGTGTATTCTAGGACCACCAAAGAGTTCCATAGAAGAGAATGATTTGTTGGAGGAAACCATGTGGTTGGAGGCTCCATAATCAATGAGAAAATCTTGTGACTAAGAGAATCCTCCCTTCAGTATATGGCATCTCTCATTATCTTCAATCTTATTTCTAGGATCAATTTTCTTTGCACCTTCAGGAAAGGGAAATATTGTACTGTCCAAGGAGTCTAGACATTTGGTCTATGGTTTTCCTCATATGTCATAGGTTCTCTGGATGATTCCCTCTCTTGAAGTATGAGTACTTGGAAGTTTTAAACCTTTTGTGCTTGTCCTTCTTGGAAGCTAAGGCCCCTTCTAAAGTATTCTAATTATCCTTTTGTGCTTGTCCTTCTTGGAACCTAAGGCTTGAAATCAATGTTCTTCTTTTTCTTCCTTTATGCTTCCCCTTTGATTGTGCATTCTTTGTCTTCCTAACCATGAGAGATTGATTTTTGGAGTCTTTGAGGGATCCCATCTGTATCATCTTCTCTTGTTCCTGAATAAGAGATTATGTGAATGCATCAAGGGATGGCATTTTCCAATTTGTAGTTGTTAGTCTCCTGGAGTGAAAGGTGGATACATAGGATGAGAACTATGGGCAGGGTTTTATTAGAATATAGAGCGCCAATTGCTCATCCTTCTTATCAATCCACTTGCATTGCATAACCAATGATTTTTACTTAGTGAATAATTAATGAATGGTTTCGAATTTGTTGGGTTGAAGAGCAATCGGTTCATTCTCAAGAATACGACCTCTCTGCTCATCCTACTTTCCAAATAATGATTGGAGATTCTGCCATAATTCTCTTGGAGTTTTTATTCCATCTAGGTGGAAGAGAAACTTCCTAGAGATACAAATGCACATGAAACCAAATGAATCATCCAATTTATTAAGATACCTCGACTTCTCAAGAGGCTGTTGGGGTTCGGCCTCCTTACCCATAGTGACCCTGTATAGACCGTTGTTGTGCAACAAAATTTGTGTGTCATCTCTCCAATCAATATTGTTTAAGGGTGTGAGGATCCTCGGTGTCAAGGTTGTTGATTTCTTGATCTTACAGCTTCACAGGAAAAAAAATTCTTCTGAATTCTTCAACTTACCTGCTAAAAACACTTCAATTAGAAGGAAAACAAATTCAATCTCTATCTAATTTGACATGTGTACATTATTAGCGTGATTCATAGCTAGCTAGGATTCTCTAGATAAATCCAGAGGGATCAAGGCACATATACCAGGAATTATGTGGAACCTAGTTATTTCTAGTGCATCAATGGAAGTTTTCGAGGATTGAAGTTGTCCTGATTACCTTCTTTGATACCATGTTTAATTTAGAAAAGATTCAGGATCTTCAAGATGGATTGAACCTCACTGAGAAATAAGATTGAAGGAGGAAGAATAAATTCAGTGCACACTGATCAAATAATCATGGTGAAATTAAACAAACAAGAGGCAAAAATTTGTCAGTATAACAATACCCTCATAATCATTAATATGTATGTGATACAACCATGATAAAATAAATAGGATTTTAATCCTCTAGGTGTGATTCGAATTCCATGACTTGGACTGACTCAGGAGCTCACTAAATGTGTGAAAAACACCACTAGAAACTCACTAGTTTAACTTATGACAACTAAATCAGTTCACAATTTATTAACCGATCAAGCTAGTTAGGAAAAGGCACCTAACCTCCTTAAATAATGAAATTTTTTCTCTAAGCTAACTAGAGATGAACCAACTGACACCCATCAAAGGGTAAATCAACACATACTAGGGTGAACTAATGATGGGACTCCCATGACGTAGTGTGGGTTCCAAAATTATAGGGATTGACCTCTGGAGCTCATAAACTCATGCAAATTGGTGCATCAAGTGGTAGGTGGGCACCAGATGAGTTCCCCATGGCACTAATGAAGTGGAAACATACTCCTAAGACAGAAAATGATAATTAGACTATGGTGGTCAAGGGAGGATTATGATTAATACTAACATGATGATCGGTGGTGTCTCCACATCCAGAGTGCATTAATCATTGTTTCCAACTCTATATTGTGAGAAGCATATTTTTTATCATGTTCTTTTCACTTTTGTGATTCATAACAAATCATGTGACCAGCCTACATCAAGACTCATCCACGTCTCCCCAATGATGCATCAATGCATACAATGTAATCTTTTTCTGGATATGGAATATTTAAAATTGGAGCCCGAGTAAGAAATTATTTCAACAACATGAAACTTTCCTCACACTCTTGACTCCATATGATCTCTACTCCCTTCTTCTGTAAAGAAGTGGTTGGATTTTCAATATGAGAGAATGATTCTATAAACCTCCTATAATAACTTTCTGGTCCCATGAATGATCTAAATTCTATCACATTCCCGGGAATAGGCCAATCTTCAATATCTCTTATCTTCATAGGATCCACTACCATACCTTCTTCAGAGATGATATGGCCTGAATAGAACAATTGTTTTTAGTAGAAATAACACTTACTAAGTTTATTCTACAACCGATTATCTCTCAAGATTTGCAAACTGATCCTAATATGTTCTTCATGCTCCTCCTCAGACTCGGAATAAACTAAAATATCATCCAAGAGTACTATAATGAAATAATCTAAAAATTCCCTGAATACCCCATTCATTAAGAACGTGAAAGTGGCTACGGCATTTGATAACCCAAAAGGTAGTACAATGTACTCATAATTCCCATGCATGGTCTAGAAAGTGGTCTTACCAATGTATTCACCCTTAACACACACATGATGATATCCAAATCTAAGATCCATCTTGGAGAACAATTTTCCTCCTCTCAAATGATAAACAATATCATCAATTCTCAACAAAGTATATTTATTCTTGATTGTGGCTCTATTTATCTGTTTGTAGTCTACACACAAACTTAATGTACCATCTCTCTTCTTTGTGAATAAATTTGCAGCTCCCCAAGGTGAAATACTAGGGTGGATGTACCCTTTCTTTAGTAACTCCTCCAACTAGATTTTCAATTCTTGAAGTTGTGGGGTACTCATCCTGTAGGGCGTTGTAGACACAAGAACTAGCCCATGTACCAAATTGATGTCTCTTTTGGGCAGCAACCCATGCACATCTTGAAAAACATCCTCAAATTCTTGAGAATTTGCATTACCTCCACGCACGGATCTGTCTCGAATGTAAATTCTTCAACACAAATAGCGTACAACTAGAACCCTTTGCGAATGCATTTATTCAATTGAATAACTGATTTTTCTCTTATTGAGATCCGCCTAGATATACATTTTTGTTGTATGGATTTTATGTCCTCATATAGGCAAGTTACAACCTTACTGTGTAAATCCATAATCGCATGATGTGACTCAAGCCAATCCATTCCCAAAAAAATGTCATAAGATCCCATAGGGATTATGTCCAAATTAGATTTGGTCTACAGTTCATTTAGGGTGAGTTTATAGTTTTCAACCACTACTTTAATTTTCCTTCTTATCCCTGTAGCTAACTACACCAATCCACACTTAGGAAATTTTATGCCCACTAGCTTGCATATTTAAACCAAATTAGTATTAACATAATTGAATGTAGCTCTGGAATCAATTAAAATTGAAACTGGTAAGTTATTTACATTTCCTTCAATTTCAATCATTGATGATAGATGATCTTCCTGGAAATTTTCCAAGGATTCATAGATTCTTGGAATGTTATGGGATACCTCCCCTACTATATATGCTTCCTTCAAATTATATACTCTGGCATCCTTATTCTTTTTCTCAGGACAACTAATGAGATAGTGGTCACCTCCACATATCCAGCATTTTACTGGTGTATACTCCCCCTATCCTATAATTTCATTAATCCTTGGTTCCAACTTCTGATGTTTTGTTGGAAAGAACTGAAGCGGTCTTGCTTTCCACCAAAGGGATTGATCCCATTTTCCTCTACTCCTTCTTTATTTGTAGATAAATTTTCCAGCTTTTATGGAGATCTTGCATGTTCTTAACATGTTCATAAAGTTACTTGGCCTTCCTTATGCACTCTTTCTATTAAAGTGGCTCATCATAACTGATTTGATCTTTATAAGATGTTGGAAGACCACTTAGGAAACAATGGATTTTTACTTTATCCTCTTGGATAAAATCCATGTAGCTTAACAAATCCAAAACATCTTTTCGTACTGATCCATGGTCATGTTACCTAGTCTAAGTTCAAAGAAATCAAGCATTTTCTTATCGTAATACCAATGAGATAGATATTATTGCTTAATGTATCTCTTGAATCTTTTCAAATATATTTTCCTCTCATCCAGACCTTCTAACTACTTCAATTGTTCCCACCAATGGTAGGATTTTTCCTCAAGGTTAAAAATTTCAATCATGGATTCCTGATTTTCTGAATAGTCATGCAATTGCAGATACTTATTCATCTCTTAAAGCCACATCTACGTAACTTCCCCTGACTTTTCTCCATTAAAGGTAGGAGACTTAAGTTTTCTTAATTCATCTTGTAAGGAATTTCCATCTCTTTTTCTTTTATGTTGTCTTTTAGGGCTATGCTTATGATGAATTTCAGATTTCACATTTCCGTGATGGATTCCCACTAGGGAACACTCCCTCCTTGGAATTACATTCCTATCCCTTGAAAATTTATATCTATCAGGGATTCCTCCTGTTCAAGGAATCTTCACCTCCTCTTATTTCCATAAAAGTTACATGTTGCATCTAACTCCTTAATTGTATATGGTTCTATATCATTTACCGATTTAATTGAGTTTTCTACTTCATGTAATGAAGAATCCTTCCATTTTCCTCATGAATATATTTCTATGTCTAGAACACTTCCTTGGGTTCCATTTTAGATGATGGCCATTGGAATTTGTCCTTTGGTCATTACACAGTCTCCTCTCTTCAACAAACTATGATATATTAGGTCTCTCAGTCATGTTGCAATTCTTCCGGCTTCTCACTACCCCAACAACTAAAAATTGAAAGGCATAGTAAAAACAATACTATTCTATCAATATGCTTATNATATATATATATATATATATATATATATATATATATATATAATTCATTCAAATGCATCGCACATCATAATCCTTCTTGCTAAATAAACATATCCTAGAGGCTAAGGGTTGAAACATTCACTCTGATACCAAGCATAACATACCAAGGCTGAGGGTAACACACCCTTTGTGCTACATAGCTACACTGATATACTATATGTAGCTAATTCAGCCTCAAATCCCTACAGTGACTTCGAGACTAGGCTTTAAAACATTCCTCATGCATTATCTAAGCACACTAATAAATAATTTCAAACAATTAAATAATTAAGAAGAACATCATTTATTCTCCAAACAACAGAATCTTGATTATAAAATAGTTAATTTACCATGACCAAATATTAAACAACTTTATACTTCAAATAGCAGGCCTAACCAACCAATTAAAGTTTTAAAAAGGAGTCCCGAAGGGTAAAAATAATCGACCTTTCTGACTCCAACAATGCAAATTAGACTTAAACAAAGCGATCATTACCTTTTCGAATTTCAAAGTCAAAATTTGGAAGTCGAAGTGCCAATAAACAAAATAAAATCGCCATCCTCAAATTGTGATTTCTGACGTTAGCACATCGAAAGTTGGGAGTCGACGACACCATTTTAACTTCACAAAAAATGCCTCCGACTTCCAATTCTCGATGTCAGCACATAGAAAGTCAAAATTCGACACATTTAAGGGGACTTAACATAAAAACACATTTGACTCGTTGATTCCTATGTTGACACATTCAACAGTCGAAGGTTGACATAGTCAAGGGAACATAACACAAAATAACTCTAACTTGCTGATTTTGACGTCGACACAATCAATAATCAAAGGTTTCACGATCAAGGGGACTTAAAATGAAAACACCTCCACCTTTCCAATTATGATTTTTACACACTCAATATTCAAAAGTCAACTATGTTAGCCTTCAACAAAGAAATAAAATAAGTAACAAAGAAGATAACTTAGTCAATTTTCTGGAAATCAATTAACGCACAAAAACAAGGAATGTCTTCTTGGATTAACACTCTGAAATCCTAACCAAAGAAAAGTGTCAATATTTCCAATTAACACAAAAAAAAATCATTAAATACAGTTAAATCACAAGTCATGAGGAAAAATTTCTAAGAGAACAAAGCCTCAAGTTGGAAACTGCCCATTTTTGGGCTTCCAACAACTCCTATCTTTAACAGACTTGCCAATTCACTTATCAATTAAAATCAAGGACTTATAAACTATCCATTTGGATTGGAACATTTCTATATATTTCTTCCATGATATTTAACTCATGTTTTAACCCATAAATCCATTCATCAGGATTCCAGTCCATCATTCCATCAAGAACCAAAATCAACAATGTGCAATTGTAAATAATCTTAGAATGAAAATTTAGTCACACAAGCTATTAAACGACATGATAACTAAGAATTAATCCTTTATCCAATAGTGCCAAACATGATAATATTCAAGCATACAACTTGTAAACAATATTTCATAACCATACAAACATAGTTTATGAATTAGAATACAATTAAGCCTTTGGAGCTAATTGGATTATTTTCCAATGTCCATTCCAGCAAAAAATTCTAACTATTAAAGTTATCATCCATTTACAAGCTTCATAGGATAATTAAGGATGAATTCCCTTTATCCATGGTACTAATGCTGAAGGCAATTACATACAATCAACAACATACCACATTTCATTTATAACCTTGTATGCTTGTAGATATTCAAATACTCGAAATAATTTTACTTATTTATTTTTGTTATACATAAATGTTTATTGCTTATGGTCTCCATTAACTATCCAACATTGTAAAAAACATAAATTATTTTTACATTAAACACATAAATGAACGTATTAGCCTCTGGAACCTATTGACGCAGCAACCAATGCCATCTGAGGTATAATGTAACTCCATTTATGTGCATTCACAACATGCGGATTAAACATGTATTAACAACTTCACATACAACTAATTTACCATTAATTTAATAATCATTTAATCATTAAAACCATTCATTCAACACATTATATATTTAACATAAAAGAGTGTACTCAACCATAATAACTCATCATTTGGTTCATTTACTTATTTGTTGACAATAGCTGGTAACTGGCTTCGTGGCTTCCACGCTCCACCCAACTGTAGACCTCTACTCGACCTATATTATTTCATATTTTAAAGACCACCCCTGAACTAGAACTCATTGATTCACCATAGGCTCTCACCAGTCCCCAGTTTCTCTCAAGATTTCCCCACTTGGAAAACATGATTCTCTAGTTTTTCACCAATTCCATGTCAACTGTGCAATCATTTCCCTTAGCTTCATTATAACTAGAACCACAATTATACTCACCATTGCACCTATGCTTAGAAATATACCAAGGGAATTTGTTTCTAACAAAATGTTAACAACCAGGCTTGGGCTTCTAGGTTCGCTTTCAACCAACCCAACTGCCAAAATCTGTGGACAATTGGACACTTCGCTTTGGAAATGGACTACTCTATCCTCCAGTGATTCCAATTGCCATGATTTCAACACATAGTGGAAATTGAATCCAACACTGCAATAACCTGATGTTGCACTATGTCTCTTTCATGTTTGGTCAGATGTGACCAGTCTTGTTTGCTATGCATCATTCCTCCACTAAGTTATTCCCTTCTCTTTTTTCATTTTTATTTTTCCTTAGGTTCTCTCCACTCTCTTCTTCCTTCCTTCCTGTGCACTACATTCTAATCGCTATGGACAAGGATCAACCAATATTGCATGACCTGGTCACATCCTTGTGACACTTGTCCAAATTCAATTATTCACTAATACTTCTTTTAATCCCTCATTAACTCAAAAACAAGTTTAGGGAATAATTAGGAAAATGACGGGTTTATCAAAGTTATAATGTAACCTGGGTTAACTAGGGTCATACTTAGATATTAGGCTATATGTCACCCCCCAAACTGACCTATGTGAATACACGAGTTCTCAATCTTGCAGTGTATTGGATCTTCAATTGTTAGTTTAATTTTTATATTAACAAGGAAATACATCATGAGTTTTTCCTTACATACACATTGTCTTTAAAATATATATATATTACAAAATAACGAGGTTTCAACCCAAGGGTGTTACAACTTAGCCTCTCTTCTTGCATAAACTTTTCCATCACATCATATTTATAAATGCAACACATACACTACCTCATGATACTCGAGTTTGTTAAAACTAAATGCTCATGAATGGTGATCCAACACTTCTTAACTAAGTGCATTTATGTTACACCTAATATGTACCATTGCTTCAATCCCTCAAAATATAATTTTCTAAGAACTCTTTTGGATCCTTTTTGTGCCATTCCTAGCTTGGATGGCACACTTTTCCTTCTGACACAGAGCACCATCTCTACTTAACACTTGTTATACATTGCCAAGTAGGCATTAGTGGCGCCATTTCCTTCACTACAAGGTGTGTCGATGCACTTACCCTTACTATAAGGAGCATCAACAAGCTTAAGGAGGAAAAATTAGAAGTTTCGAGAAGCTTTGAAGTGAAAGCTCTCATGGAGGATGATCCTATCTTCTTGGGAGAGCTGGAACTCGACCTCCTAATCCATATGAATCATTCGCTATCCTCTTCCCAAAATATCTCAACTCATTTGGGCTTCCCTTTTCCTATAAAATAAATCTTCATGGAAAATGTGAGGAGATACCAAGAAGAGCATCCTTATGCTATTGGATTGAAGTCTGGTGTAGAGGAAAATTTGAGAGAGTGGTGTGAGAAAGGGTTTGTACTAGTTGATAGATGTGTGAGTGTGTCAAATACCTTATGGAGACAAAGCTATTGACATCAAGGATTTGGTTGTAGCTTTCTCTTTTCATCTTTTAATACAAAAGTGTTTCCCTTTCCCATACATGATTTATGTTAATATTGATCATTTATTATTAATCTCCTTAATCACTAATATAGATTATTGATTTATCTTGTTACTCTCATTCCTTGTCTTGTTTCTGTGTTTCTTTACAAGTGTAGTAAATTGCATTAAGATCAGTGAAACAAGGACAAACTTTCGGATCTAAGGTAAGAGAGTTATTTATTCAAGTAGATCAGTCATCTAGGGAAAGGATATGATGTTGTGTTTTTTTGTTCTAGACTTTTACCATACATGTTAGAGGAACAAGTAGTCTTCGCACTGGTTGAAGTATTCCTACTAAAAAAAATGGTGACCATACTGGGGATGGATCCAGTCAGATCTGGGATAGATCCAATCAACTCTGGAGCAGATCCAGTTAGATATGAGATTTTTGATAACATTTTTGCTTGAAAACTTGTGATTCTTGTTTGTTTAAATCATTTGAGCTGTTAAGGTGAGTGGTCAAACTCACCATCCTTTCAATTTCCTCTTATACTGTATGTTTTGCATCACTAGTATTCTAGCTTAATCCATATTGGTTTCTTATGCAGGTTATTAGATTTTTCAACTCCGAGGATTCACTGATGCCCCTTGGTAGGCCTAAAAGAGTGCCTGACATACTCTGATTCATATTGCATTCTATCAAGAAGCACCATTGATTCTTGTTCACTGACTACACCATGCATTGCTGACGCTATATCCAGTATACAACATGTGTCGACACCCTCCTGACGCCCTGGTGCAACCTCTCAGAGTGTGTTGAGGTATGCCATCCTCTATCTTAAAACTTGTTTCTTGAAATTTTTTGTTCCTCTTTGATTGATTGTGGATTGTCATTATGTCTTACTGTTAAGTCTGATCTCCCTTCTTGAGTTCATATTTAGAAATTTTCATTGATAGGAAGCTTAGAAATTGAAGAAATTGTGTGTGAATTGTAGTTTTGGGTTCATGGTTTGCTTGATTGATTCTCTAAAATAGATATTAGGTATATAGGAAGGAATATATGTAATTTGTTTAGAATTATTTAAGCATAGTCCTTAAGCTCTTTTTCTTTTTCAAATCATAGAGAAAACAAAACAAAAATTTGTTGGCTTGTTTGGTTTTGATTGCTTTTGCCTTGCTTGAGTAGTTAAAAGAATATTTCTTTATGCATTTGATTGAGAAAGAATAGGTTTATAGATGTTAGAAATTGTTCTTTCTTTCTCCTTTCAGATATTTTTTGGGCT
The DNA here is from genome assembly GCA_001517045.1 of Pseudotsuga menziesii. Taxonomy (NCBI): domain Eukaryota; kingdom Viridiplantae; phylum Streptophyta; class Pinopsida; order Pinales; family Pinaceae; genus Pseudotsuga; species Pseudotsuga menziesii. Next base: position 55,992 of record LPNX010923751.1, on the reverse strand, counting down.
TAGTGTTAGAAATGCTTGTGTGTTTGGAAATTTGGTGAAAAATATTGAAGTTGAAATCATTGAAAGTTGCATAGTATCTTTGTTTTGGAAAAAGAAAAGTTTCTCCCTTTCTCTAGGTAGAATTCATTGAAGAGAAGAGTTGCACAACATCTATATCGTAACATTGCATCTTGATCCACATTCAAAAAACATTCATAAACCATAAAGATAAAATCAATGGTAGGTTATGTCAAAAATTTTCTAGTAATTTGAGTGATAGGATAGAGACATGTTTCGTCATCTTAAAACATAGGAGTTGTCATTATTTTCTTGCACTACATCACCAGGATTGTGTGGTTCTTCCACGTATTTCTAGTACATCGAATGGTATTTCACATACCCTTGAGGTATAATGAAAGGTACTTCACATACTCAGTGGTATATAGGGAGGCCCCTTTCTAACGGTTGTGCATTATATAACACTAATACGGATTTTAGTTCCCACGTACCTAGTGTATATCGAGAGACCCCTCTTGGATACCCAAACCAAATGAGAAAATACTTTTGGTCATATTGTTGTAGAAATACATCAAGAACAACACTCAAGAAGCTACTACGCACGTGTTATCTAGGTAGTCGGGTATTCAGGCAAGGGTACGGTACCAATCCTCCTTCTCACATTTTATTGTTGGACCTCGTGGTATATCACGTGTTGTAACAACTTGAAAATACTAGTGAGGAACTGGATTTCACCAGCCCCTCCTATCATTTAAGCTCTCTTGTGACCTTAGCTTGCGTAGGATTGTTTATGTGTGATCTCTTCTTTGTATAGACCTTTAGAGTAAAAATATTCGATCAGCACCCTAGCTGAGCTACGTGTGAGATGATCTCGCAGGTTGCAGGGTTTACCACCTAACTCTCCTCCTATTGTGGAAGGAAGCTAAGGTGAAACCATGGACCAAAAAGGTATGATTGAATCACATGTAGAAGGAGTTCCAGTTATTGAATCCGGGGAAGAAATTTCCTCCTTTCAAATCCCTGTGATAGTCCAACAACCTTCTGCAGAAGACGCCACTTTTTCATTTTTGAATGAAAGGTCAACCTGGTGCACTAGATTGGGTCTTCAACCACCCATCAGATGATACCATGGAAATAGAGTTTGGTCCAACTGCTCCTTTTTGGAAAACTTCACTAGGACGGGCCATATCTGAATATGGGACCACTCGGGGATCCTATGTTACCCATGTTCGAGAAACTCCTCCGAGTGAAGAATGATTTATACCAATCTGGGAAGCTATCGATTTTTTGCATCACCAAGGAGACAATATAAAGAGGAGAAGTATTTATCCTCTACCCCATCGTTCATAAATAACCCCACATGGATACCATGTCCTTTAACCATCACATGTGGCTCTTAACCCAGGGTCACTGGATCAAAACATGTTTAGTCATGATCCAGGTCAACCCTCCATTCCTACCCCTCCAACCAAAAATATCCCATCGATTTCTAACTCCCCCTATAGCTTCCACATCTAGGGGGGAATCCCCAACCCAAGTTTTTTTACCTACCAGGGGAACCATTTCTAGCATGGGGAAAAACCTAGCAGTAGGACAACTGTCAGTTAGTGCTTCTCCTATGAACACCAACATGGTTATTCCCTCTTCCAGCTCGAAACAACCTTCATGGGTTCAACTCGTCGTTAGACAGCCTTCTTTGAGTTATACCTACCCAAGAAATAAACCACCTGTGTTCCATCAAACTTATTAACCTGTGCCATCAGGGGTTGTTTATCCTGGGATTCCCTACCTCGTAAATGCTTATACCCCATGGGGGGACCTAATTAGTCAAATATATCTATGCCTGAGGGACCATTTATGAATATTGTTGGGAGTTTTGGAGGCCCACCTAGAGGACCACCTGGAGGACCACCTTCTTGAGGTCCACCTGGAGGACCACCATTTGGAAGAAAACCTCCTGGAGGTCCACCACCTAGAGGCCCACCACCTAGAGGTCCACCACTTGGATGGCCATCACCTAGAGGACCACCATCTAGAGGCCCACCACCTGGAGTTCCACCATCTGGAGTCCCACCACCTAGAGGCCCACCACCTAGAGGCCCACCATCTAGAGGCATATCTCCCTCATGAGACCCACCACCTGGTGGACCCTCAAGTGGGTCATTTAGAAACCAACTAGCTAATCAACTGGTTATGGTAACATCTACTATGCATGTTTATCAATCTGCTTATGGCCCTACTGGTCCATAGATTCCTTATCAGGTTTTACGAGTACCCCCAACCTAATCAATAATTATCATTTCTGGCTACCTTATATCTTCCATATCTGTTGAGATTGATCAACGACCCTATCCACCATGATCCCTCATGGATGGCCATCCCCGTTAAGTTACCCTCTAATATACCAAAATTCAATGGAAAACCCAGTGAAGACCCTAAAAAGCACGGGATGACATTTCATTTGCGGTGCTCATCTAATTCTCTGATTAGTGGTTCAATCCGTGTATGTTTGTTTCACAAAAATTTCACCAAGGTAGCTATGAAATGGTATATTGAGCTACCTTATCATTCCTTTTGGGATTTCAACACCTTATCAATGGCCTTCTTAACACATATTCATTTTCCAATCTCATATGAGACAGGTACAGACCTTTTGACCTCACTTCTCTAGACCACTTCTACTCATATATCCAATCATATTCATGAGTGGATACGACGACATAGGTTGATTAAGGATCCTATTCCCGATCAGTTACTCGCCAATTGGTTTACTAAATCTTCACTTCCCTCCTTTGCTAGGGATGTCTCCATGGGAGGTGTTGTTACCGAGGAGCAAGCTATTAGTCGTGCTCAATACCTTGACTTAGTTTATTCCTAGACAGGCAATTTGTATGACCTAATTCCTCACGCTCCTTGTCCTACCTTAGATCCTTCAAGATCTTTAATGGAGCCACCCACCAATGGCATTCTTGATTTTGCTCAAACATAATCGACGACCAAATTCTCAAAAAAGAAACAAACCGCTCGTGTCTGCTATTCAAACTATTTCAAACCCCAAAATGACTTCCCCTCCTGTTGTTTCAACCGAAGTGAATGTGGTTCAATCCTCAGAATATTCAGGAGGAAAGAAGAAAGGTAAGAATAAATCCAAGAAATTTGAGAACCAACGGGAATGTAATAAAACAAAAAACCCTGATGTTGACTTCAAAAACAAGAGAAAGGTGAAATTCCCCTTCCTTATTTGTGGAGGTGACCACTTCACGAAAGAGTGCCCTCGTCATGAGAAATTCAGCAGATTTCTTTAAAATACCACCACCCCAGCAGTCCTTACAAATCCTGTCCCTACCCAACAATAATTGATTGACCATTAATCCTTGAATGGGCCTTCTTCGTATTCCATAGATATAGTTAAAATTATGTCAAGTGAATCAGTTAGTCTCAATACCCGATCCTAGAACAATGACGCTCCACCGGAGAAGAAAACTGATAATGCTCCACTAGAAAAAACTTCATCATCCTCCCTCATCCTACTAATGGTCTTCAAATTGAAAAACTTATTCTTGATGCAATTCTACGTCCACCTAAGAGTACACTTCTAAAATCCGTACTTAATCATAATGCACGATCCACCCAGTACTATAATATAGTCGAACATTTGTCTCAAGCACCGTGCACTATGTCGACTCTTGAAGTACTCCAAATATGCCCTACACAACAAAAGAACTTGTTATCAGTTCTTGGAGTGATGGATCTTGAACACAATAATATTATTGCCTTCAAACTTGATGGCTTTAAGTATATGCTCTCCCATCAATTGAATATTCAATTATCCATGAAATATATTGGGAAGATAATCCACCGTAGATTATTGGACAACGGAGCCTCAACTTTGGTCATGTCTTTATCTTGCTAGAGAGCTATTGGCTCTCCCAAGATCAACCATTCACCCACAAAATTCAAGAATTTTTATGGTCACGGATTTCAACCTTATAAATTACTACCCTCTCTCTAAGTAGAACTGGGGGGAAATCGGTCTCCATTCATTTTAAAGTTGTCGATGCTCCTTTATACTATAGTCTTCTTCTAGGTCAAAACTGGTTCTACATGATGCAATATGTTTCTTCATCTTTATTTCAAGTAGTCCAGTTCTCATTCCAACGGAAGATCGTTACCATTGACCAATTAGATTTCTATTCACCTGACGTGAATTCCAATTCTGCAAACAATGTTCCACTTTTGGCTTCTTCAACCCCTCAATATCAAAACATTAGAGTAGGTCTTCTCAAGGATTCCTCACTCATGGGAATCTTTCCATTATCCAATCCTCCTCCTATTTCACAGGAAACATCCGTGAACATGATATCTGCTTCTAGCTTCGACACTTTATATAAAGGAAATTCAATTGCTGATTCGACATCAGTGAGCCCTTTTGAAGAAATGTACTATGCTATTCAGTCCATCAGTGATACCACCATCAATGATCATATTTTGGTGGCTTCAGATACGTATCACCTATCGTATTGGTTAGAACCCCCCCCCCATCTATAGATTATCTTTTGCATACATTCCCCTCTAACGAGTCCATCATGGAGGTCATGTCCTTAGATGAGATGCCCTAGAAATATCATCATCACCAATCTTCTTTCTTTCCCAATTGTCAAATGGTAGCATACTAGTTTGCAACAACAGTTTCATTTGATATCATCACTAATCCTCAACCCCCATTACTCACCCATGATTTTCAGTTTGAGGGTAATTTGAGTAATATTATCAAAACTATTTCTATAGATATCTCGCTAGAAACCGGAGTCATAGAGAACATCAATGTAGGCCAGAATTCTTCCCCTTTAGAATTAGAGTCTTGCATGGCCTTGTTTAAAGAATTTAGATATATTTTATCTTGGACATATGAAGAAATTCTAGGGATAGATCCTTCCATTGTTGTTCATGAGATTAGGACTCACCATGACGCCAAGCCAGTTCGTCAGAAACTTTGACAAGTACATCTGAGGAAAACAACAAACATTAAGGAAGAGATTGAAAAAATTCTTAAGGCTGGTTTTATCTACCTCGTACCTTTGAATAAATGGGTGTCTAGCAATGTCCCTGTCAACAAAAAATAGGGTACCATTAGGGTTTGTATCGATTTTCGGGATCTGAATCGAGCTTGTCCTAGGGACAATTTCCCCACCCCATACATTGATCAAATAATCGATAACTGCATCGGAAGTGTCATCTTCTCATTCATGGATGGATTTTCTGGATACAAATAGATTGAGATACTCCCATTCGATTAACACAAAACAAATTTTATCTTCCCATGGGGGACCTTTGCTTATAGAAAGGTACATTTTGGTTTGAAGAACACTGGCACTACTTTTCAACGTGCCATGTCTTATGATTTCCATGATCGTTGAAAGCCATTTCCAAGTGTGTTTTCTGTGTTGAGATTGGTGGACTCCTTGGTTTCATTATGTCCAAATATGGAATCCACATAGACCCTCTGAAGATCGAATCCATCTTAACCTTACCCACTCCTACAAATGTTATAGAACTCCAAAATTTTCAAGGAAAGGAAAAATGTTTACGTCGTTTCATCTATAATTATGCCGAGAAATCCCATGGTTTCATGCGTTTACTAAACAAGGATACCCCCTTCATTTGTGATGACCTCGCACAACATGTGTTCAATACTCTCAAACATACCATCATGCATGCACCTATTTTGCAACCACCCTATTATACTAAGGATTATTTGTTGTATGTGGCTGCATCCCTATCCACCATTGGTATGGTTTTGGTTCAAACAGATGAACACGATAAAAAACGTGTGATCTACTATCTGAGTAAGAGTCTTTTGGACTCTGAAACCTGGTACTCACATGTGGAGAAATCATATCTAGACATAGTTATCGTGGTTTGAATGACCATGGTATATGAATATTCTAACCCCATGTATTACATCTTGACTTGTGAGGTGCTTGGGGGAAAATACCCCTGCTGGATTGTCATTCTCCAGGAATTTGAGTTGGAATTTGTGAATTTCAGTTCTAAGTAGTCTCTTGTCTTCGTAAAGCTTATGTGTGATCTTCCTCGTATTACTAAGGAAATTGATCCCATCGATTCATTTACTGATGAATCCTTGTTCCTCATTAGTACGTCCAACCCCTGCTATGGAGATTTAATTCTCTATCTCCAGACACAATAGTTTCAGCCCAATGCAACTCATGACGAACGTCATCGCATCCACCATCACACTAAATACTACCTCATTATTAATGATACCTTATACCACGGTGACATTGACACAATATTACGACGTTGTTTAACTCATGAAGAGACTGATATTGTTTTGAATGATTGCCACTCTGAAGCCTATGGTGGTCATCTTTCTGGGATGGCTACTGCCCATAAAATATTACACGCTGGGTATTTTTGTCCCTCGATCTTTAAAGATAGCATAGAGGTTGTCAATAAATTCCCATCTTGTTATTTTTTTACATAAAAAAGGTGCACCCATCTCGCTATGTTACATCTTGTCATCACAGTTGGTCCCTTTGCAAAATGGGGAATCATCTTCGTGCATTGTAGACCTACTTCAGACGGGGGGCATGGTTACATTATTGCGGCTGCAAAATATTTTACTAAATGGACTAGGCTATGCCTACTTATGCTGAAGATGGAAAAATAGCTGCTCTTTTTCTATTCAACCATATCATCGCCAGACTCAAGATCCCTTGGGCCATTGTGACCGATCACAGTTCACATTTTTAGAATAAGACGATGTCGTAATTAAGTGCTAAGCTAAGGTTTTTCCATGACAACTCTACACCCTACTATCCATATACCAATGGCCAGGTTGAAGCTATCAATAAAGTGTTAAAAACCATGCTTCAACGGATGGTAGGAAAATCCAAGTCCAACTGGCATTTGCAACTATTTTCCGCATTATGGGCCTACCGGATCATCGTCAAGACATCCACTGGATTTACACTGTTTCAATTGGTGTATGGACTAGAGGATATTCTTCCTATATAATGAGAAATCCCTTCCCTGAAACTCACCATGGAACTACTACCCAACACCACCCCAGAAGTAGAACGTTTATTGTATCTAAACAAGCTTGATGAGACTCGTCGCGATGCTACCTTAGAAAATGAGGTGCATAAAAGACGGATGAAAGCTTAATATGACATATCCGTTCAACTTCTCTCTTTCACCTAAGGTGCTCTGGTCTTGACCTACGACCAAAAACAAGACAAGTTGTGAGCTAGAAAGTTGGAATCTATGTGGCATGTGCCTTACATCGCCAGCCGTGTCTTAGAGAAAGGGGCTTATGAGTTGATAGACTACGACGGGATACCCTTGGGAGAGCCTTGCAATGGGATATCAAAACATACTATTCGTAGGGCATCTAGCATAGGTTTGTTGTATATACTATTTATAGAGTGTTGTGTGTTTTCATGAGAAGTGTGGATTGAGTGTGAATGTAAGGTGTGTCCTTCACAAACCTACTTATGTAGTCCTATGTTTAAAATGAAAATATGGCCACCTATGTCATTTTCGTGGATGGTGCTAATCGTTACACCTTGAATATTGTGTTAGCATCATGGGTACTGTACTCTCCTACCGGTGATCTGGTGAGTTTAGGAAGAAATGTTTTGGGCCTCGCAACAAATAAACTTGAAAAGTATCATGTAGTGATTGGTTTGTTGACTAAATCCCTAAATAATGGTGTAAGTCATATTAAGGTTTACCTACATTCGGAGTTATTAGTACATCAATTAAACCAAGTCTACACCATTCGAAACCCCCTACTCCTTCATACATTCCGAAGAGTTAGGATTTTGGAAAAGTCTTTTGAGAATATTTCCTATCACTATATCCTGATACATTTGAATACTATGGCAGATTCCTTATCAAACTTTGTCTTGGATTGGTATCTTGCTCATATTTAAAATTCATTTTAACATCAATTTCATGCATTGAATTACATAGATATATAGGTGGACATTCATTCACATAACACATTTGCACACGCATGTGTAAATAAAAATTTATATATATATAGATATAAAGGTAGTGTTGAGATACAAAAAGACTAAAGCCATAAGCTTTCAAGTCACCCAAAAATATGAAACCATCAAAGTTTCAAGTACATATAAATAGGGAAAAACTTAAGCTTCGAAGCTTTCAGCATAGACATAATACAAAAACGAGGGAGCCACTATGGGCTTATCCTTGTTCTCATGGTAACACATCACTACCCAAGCCACTCGATAGAGTATCCTCCCAGAATAGCCTGAAACTCCTGCAGTATGGTGCTAGTAGCGCCTTGGAAGATCATCAATGGAAATATCAGGTATTTCCACAGTTAGCCACTAGAGGTTCTCCTCGATCTCTTGGAGTTCCTCCTCTTCCTTTGCGTTCCTGAAAACTAGGTCTCTAACTTCCCCTCGCCTCTCTATATGAGAGGCCCCTTCCGGACGAGAAGTTCCTATATCCGCACAAAACATTTTTGTATGTCTCAGCATCACATCATAATAAAAAATGAAATATGAAAAAAAAAACATGTATAGTGATATGTATCTTACCTCGGTCGTCCCACTAATATCCCTCTGGTAGTGGAAGGTCAGGATATTTCCTGAAATATTCCCCAGGATAAGCTTAATCCTCCACCATCATTATTTGGCCTCTCATCCAACAGAAGAATACCGGTCCATATGTAACCCTTGGGCCTCTGCCACCACCATGGCATGCCATGGACTCTAGCCACTTGGTAATCCAAGGGTCCTAGACATCTAACCTTCTCAAGGGAAGCTGAGTCCTCATCAGTGGAACCCACTTCAAGAAAAAGGATACCACTATAGCTCCATAGCCGAATTGTTTAAACTCCCCTCTCCAACATTTGGATAGCTGGTCTTTCAATCTGACCAGTAACCCCTTTCTCCAATTGAAAATGGTGGGATCCATGAACTCTACTGCATATAGCATGTGAGGTTGTGTAGTCTAATGGGATGACCTACTACCACAACCTTATCGATCATGAAGGATACAGTCCTGAAGGGTTGATCCAGTATGTGTTTGATGGTGATTTTCCCTCTTTGGGAATGGGTCTCCACCGAGAAGTACTCATCAATCAAGTCATCCACAGACAAATGACCACCTCGTGGACCTGTCAGCACTACTGGTATTCCCCAACAGGATAATCCAGTCAAAAAATATATGTCTTCCACATATATGGTCAAAATATGGGTCCCGACCTCGAAATTTTGTTGATCTGGGTCCCACATATGGATCGAGTACTCCAACAGACGCATGTATGCTCTCATCCCTAGAACTATAAAATATTTGAGGAGCCCAAACTCATGGCGGGCCCTCACGATCAATGGGGCATTGGTCNCCACATATGGATCGAGTACTCCAACAGACGCATGTATGCTCTCATCCCTAGAACTATAAAATATTTGAGGAGCCCAAACTCATGGCGGGCCCTCACGATCAATGGGTCATTGGTCGCTTGAAGTTCATCCAAATCATGTTGTATTTCTTTCCAAATCACCATTTTGCGAAAGTTTTTCCTGCTAAAAACAATTTAAACATCCATTAGAAGCATGGTAAAATCCATGGAAGAAGGAAAAAATGCAAATGAGTCGTTATTTTTTGAGTTCCATGAGTGACCTAGCCGTTGACGCTCTTCCTAGAGGAGGACAGAGCACCAACGCTCTTTCCCCATTTTGACAGAGCGCCTTTGGCGCTTTTACCTCTTTCGAGGGGTGTTCCGACGCACCTCACGAAAGGGATAAAAGTGTCAACCTGAGCACGATTTGTATCCTTTGGGAAACACTTAGAAAATCCAAAAAGTTAACCTAAAATGAAAAAAAGGACACCGTGAATTTAAAGGGATAAATTATAGCTCCTACATGATCCTTATGGTTTGATCTAAAATGGTATGATGCTCCTAAAAGCTTAGTTTGAAAATCATTGTGTGTGCACAAAATTCACTCCAACATTATGTTAAAATTACAATGGTAAAAAATAGTTACTATTCCCCTTTTTATATCCATTTTTTATTTTTTATTGAAAAAAATTGATCAAATATTTAAATATTTAGGGTTTTGTCATGCATTTTCTATAGTTTTCATAGTGAACTTGTTCTAACTCTATTTTTAAATATTTTAGGTTATTTTTACGACACGTTTTCCTATGAATGAGTTTCTTTTGTCTTTTTCATGCTCTGAGTCAAGATGAAAAAGTATCAAGAGTCTTTTATACCTTTGACATACTTGTTAAAAACTCAGTGAAGAGGCATCGAGTACACTTTTATTGTTTGTTAGACTCGTTAAAATTGGATTATGAAAAAAGACACGTCTTATGGAGTTACCTTTAATCTCTTTTCAAGATCCCTAAACACAAAAATATCACCAAGCGAACTTGATGCTTTTACTCTAGTAAAACTGTTTGAACGATTGTCCAGTAAATGATAGTTTACCCCTTTTTTGGATCGATTAGACTCATTTACAACAAAAAGGTACACTCTAGTTTATCGTAAATAGAAGAGTTCTCCTGGGCATTAGTTTATACTTTTTCGGGTCTCGGGGACTAAATTTACGAAAAAGTCCACCCTGAAGTCTTCTTAGTCATTTCAGACTCCCTAAAAATGAAATGACAAATGAGTTTACTTTAATCAGACTCATAAAATTAAATGATGAGGGACCCATTCTGGGAATGAAACCCTCCTTTCTTAGGTTCATAAAATATGCGATAATGGACTCATCACCTGATGAGATACAACAAGTGTTTGTTACCCTATTTTAACTCGTTCAAATGAAAAGAGGTACTCATCCATTGCAATGGGGAAATTAAGGTAATGGGAAAGATCTTTTCATTTGTATTTATGGTGGCCCATAGTCCACCCTTGAACATGGCACCTATCTGCATTTTCATTTTCAAACAATTGGGTATTCATATTGTCCTCGAGTCGATCCACTTTTGTGAGGCATTCAACTCCTTCAAGTCAATTCAAAGAATGCATTGTCGTATCCTTGCATTACACTTGATCTCCACCTTGTTTAGTCAATGTTGCCAAGTCATTTGTCATGTCGTTCAATGTTCAAAGGGAACCTCCTCTGCAAACAACCTCTTCAGATACCTTACCTTCCTTCAAAGTCAGTCATATCAGAGTCAGTATTATGGTTGTTTTATCACTTCAACATTATCTTTTGTTCCATGTTTCATGTTGATTATGAGGGAATCATCATGGCCCTCTTTTGACGAGTCTATTCATGTCGAATTCAACACATCATTCAAGAATTGGACTTAGAAACCAAGTCAAGTACCTTGAAGCCTGGATGCCACAATGAAAGGTTTCCTCACTTTCAACAATAGGTTTTCATCAAATACCTCTGATTGGAAGATTCTACCTGGTGTTCGACTTCAAGTCCTTCATTCACACTCGGGGAAATGTACTGAGATACCTTGGGAGTCATTGACATCAATGGTGATCTCCCTCGCACTTGTTAACGATATACATCAATGACTGGTAATCAAGTGGTTTCTATCATGTTCAGCATTAGGACATCTATTCACATGGTTAGAATCATATCGTTGGGAATTGGGATGAAGACCCTGAGTGGTTACGTATTAAGCTTGAATATGTGCCTATCCTCATGCTGTGATGGAGTACTGTTTGAAGTTATGACATGGATCCACATTGTATATTTGGTGGCTGTGTCTAGTATTGAGTCTGGATAGCATGGATATACAATGTATTCTTGGTAGCCATGACGTAGTCATCAACCATGCATCTGCATTGTATTGGTCCACAACCATGATTGAGTCAGATAATTGCTCATTGGTCTTGGATCAAATGTAAACTCATCTCTCTTTTTCCACTGATACCCAATTGAAATCTAGCATATTATTTTACCTATCACATCCCTCTAGCTTCATACTTTGGGGGGAATTTAGTTACACCTAAAATATGTACCAATACTTCAATCCCTTAAAATCACTAGACAAGAACTCTTTTGGATCCTTTTTGCTCCATTCCTAGCCTGGCTAGCGCACTTTGCCTTCTGACACAGAGCACCATATCTACCTGACACTTGTTTCACATTGGTAGTAGATTTCAGTGGCACTCTTTCCTTCATTACAAGGTGTGCAGATGCACTTACCCTTACTTCAAGCAGCATCAGCAAGCTTAAGGAGGCAAAAATAGAAGTTTCAATAAGCTTCCAAGTGAAATCTCTTGTGGAGGATGAACCTATCTTCTTGGGAGAGATGGCACACAACCTTCTAACCCATAGGTATCATTCCCTATCCTCTTCCCAAAATATCTCAACTCATTTGGGCCAAGGATAATTTTAGGGGTGAAATTTATCCCATAGGCTATTTTCCATGTTTTTCTCCAAACAAAGATTCGCCAATTTGCATTTTTTGAAGCCCTGTTTCGCCCAATTTTGATGGGGTAAAAAATTTTCACCCTAAAAATAGCCAAATTATTATATAAATGGTATAAAATCCTTAGAAATTTAAATATTGTAGTTGACTTTTTAAGAATTCATAAGATTCGCCAACATTTATACACTTTTAAATAAGTATGGTCCCTTAAAATTATCCCTGAAATTTTTGGCTTTCCTTGGCTTATAAAAGAAAGCTTCATGGAACATGTGAGGAGAGACCAAGAAGAGCATCCTTATGTTGTTGAATTGAAGTTTGGTGTAGAGGAAAATTTGAGAAAGTGGTGTGAGCAAGAGTTTGTACTAGTTGAGAGTTTTGTGAGTGTCTCAAGGGCCTTGTGGAGACAAAGCTATTGACATTAAGGCTTTGGTTGTATCTTTCTCTTTTCATATTTTAATACAAAAGTGTTTCCCTTTGCCATACATGATTTATGTTAATATTGATCATTTATTATTAGTCTCCTTGATCACTAATATATATTATTGATCTATCTTGTTACTCTAATTCCTTGTCATGTTTCTTGTGTTTCTTTGCAGTTGTAGTAAATCACATTAAGATCAGTGAAACAAGGACAAAATTCTGGATCTAAGGTAATATAGTTATTTATTCAAGTATATCAGTCATCTAGGGAAAGGATATGCTACTATGTATTTTTGTTCTAGACTTGTACCATACATGATAGAGGAATAAGCAGTGTCCACACTAGTTGAACTATTCCTACAAACAAGTTATTATGTTATAGTCAACTTGACTGAGTCAAGCATATTGAACCACTTGTTGAGCTTCTAATCGTCCAATCATTTGTCAAATCCATGTCCACTTTATGCTTGTCAACTTTCCTCATCAACCAATCGACTATTCTTACCGGCCAGTTGACTATATTTCCACTATCTATCAACTTGAATTCCAGTCAACCTGTTTAACCAGTCAACCATCAACTTCAACTGTTGATTCCCATGTAAGGAATATGACACACCGAACAGAAGAAAAAAATGAAGAACTTGTAATATTGTTGCGAACATATTGTAAGTTAAGGATTCTATATATTTTCAAGGAAAATTTTATTTTGGATTATTTTTAGGATATTTAGACACTTAGGAGTTAGTTAAGATTAACTTGGTTTAAAGAATCTTTAGGTGAAGTGTGTTTCTTTAGTATCCATTAGTATGAATTTGTACTTTGTAATATGATGATCACAATATGTTCTAGGCATAGAGTAATTTGATGGTTATCTTCACCTCGATCTTAAAAACTATTGATCGGTATCTTAGTACCCGATTGATCCATGATCTCTATTTCAAGAGGATGGAGGGTCATTTGCTTAATGATGGGCTGTGATAAACTAATGTATATTTTTTTTCCTTTTGCATTAATATATTTCCTCAAGTGGAATTTTGGTTGGGACCATGAACTGTTTCCCTCTATGATGGTTTTAAACCATGTAAAACATTTTTTCGTTGATTTGTGATTTGTTTTTATGAGCACTTGCTTAAGGTGTTCAGCCTTTTGGAAATACCATGTTTTAGTCAAACACTATATCAGAGTGCTTATAAAGGCCCACTTACATTATTGATTGAGATCTTGGAGATTTGTAGCCATGTGTATCATTGTGTATTATGCTATTTTTGTATATATTTTGGGTTGAAAGAGGTGTTCCATTGCATTCAGATCACAACTTTGAATTACAAAGTATTTCGATTTCCCTCGAAAAGGTTTCCAATTTCCCAATATACGACTATTTTACCAAATCCAGAGCTATACTATTTACATTTACTATTTAAAAAAATATTTTTCATATTCTTTCATAGTTTTAGCCTGGTTTTCTATTTGTTATAATTGGTTCATTACCTGTTCATCTGCATATGATCTTTGTTGCTCCTTTTTGCAAACATGGCCCAAATAAAAATAGAGTGGAAGGGTTTTCTTGTCTACGTATGATGTTTGTCGCGTGCCTTATGTTAACTTGGTAAAACAAAAACAACAAGAAAATTTACATTTTTTAGGTAAGCTAAACAAGGAATAACCCCAAATTTTAGAAATTTTCGTTTTGAAATTTTTGTGTTTAGTTTTTTTGTAGTTCTGTAAAGTGTCTCATGGGCCAAAAATCAAGTTTTTTTTTGGGTAGACATGCTCTCTCACAACAAGAACAAGAACAGGAATATCAATATCATTCTCTTCCATAATATTATTAAATCTTTTGTTTAACACACTTGGTTGAAAGATGATTTAATTAATAATAGGTCTTGGGTTCAAGTTATTTTTGCTACCTTTTGAAAACATTTACTTCTTTTTATTACCTTTTGAAAATTTTCACGTAACTTTAAGTTATGAAGTAATTTCATTGTAAAAGTGATTCCCACTTGTTTCATAAAAGTGGGTCACTTATAAAGTACTTTATTTGTAAAAGTGAGCTTATGGGAAAAGTTATTATGGGAAGGGAATTCTTTACTGCATTTTTTTAGTATCCATCACCATGCAATTCAACCTCTACTTGCCATGTCACTCCCTAGTTCCATTTTATACCTTTGTTAAAAAATGCACAGCATTCATGCCCATAGTTCATTTTAAGTGTCGTTTTTTGTAAATAACTATTTTTTTGAGATATTTACATCTAAACCATTAATTTCCTTTTTCAAAGTCATATTAATATGGCTAGTCTAAGTGGTATTTTTCTTACCAATATCAACTCTATCTCATGGAGAGATTATATGTAATATGTCATATGAAGTAAGGGAATTTATCAAATTACCTTGGAAAATAAATTCCCCCTATATATGTCGATAACAAATTAAAATGAGATAATAAAAATGAATTATGTGGATTAATCGAGATGGCCATCTCTATTGAGTTAAAATTCTACCTTTAAGGAACTGACGCACTATATGCAGCTAGGGAAAAGTTGGAAACTGTATTTGGTAAACATAATGAGATTCAAAATAACCATCTTGAAAATCAGTTCGTTGCTTTAAATCCAAGTGAATTTTTTCATTCAAGACTATTTATCTCAGTTCAAATCTCTTACACTCTTAGTTGAATAAACGAAGTTATCTATGCCAAAAAATAAATTTATTTATCATATTTCTACTGAGCTCAGTTGTCCTTATTATGTTGTTGTATCTACATTTTACCCCATCAAAGAAGCTACGCAGGATAATTATAAGGAACCATGATTACTTGTCCCGGTTATGTTCTCGACAAACATCATCATGATATTTGTGAAAAATGTGCATCTCAGCATGCCTCCCCCCTTCCATCTTGTTCATAGTGATTTGTGTGGTTTTCTTCCTTCTATGTCTTTTTGTAATTTCAAGTAGTTTTTTTCTTTCATTGATGACTTATCTAGATGCACTTGGGTTTAATTATTAAAACTTAAGAGTGAATTTTTTGACATGTTCTTGGCCTACAAGGCCCTTGTAGAAAAAAATATAGACATCATATACAAAATTCAAGAATAGATAATGGACGCAAATAATTTGACGTGTGTGCCATCTTTAGTCCACATCCCATCTTTGGTGATTGTTCCATATTCTCTTCCCAACTTCTCTTCTTATGATCCTACTCCAGTTTATTCTACAAATGATGAAAGTGAGGATGAAAATCCACATCCACCTACTCATAATCCTCTAGTTGGTTCCATTGAATATGAATCTACACCAAGACCACCACTTCCTAGATGGGTCCATTCAACATGAGAAAAAGTTGATGATCCCAAAGATCAGTGTCAAACAAAGTCATAGTTCCAATTAACCTCTTCTATTTTGGATCAAGTTTCAGAGATTGATGATCCAAATACAGTTTCAAAGCTTATGTCCATCTAGAGTGGGACAAAACTATGGTTGAAGAATATCATTTCTTAATGGCGAAAAATACTTTAGAGCTAGTACCCATTTTCAATGGAAGAAAACATGACATATGTAAATTTGTGTATAGAACTAGGTATGGATCATATTGAAGTCTTGAAATCCCTAAGGCAAGGTTACTTGCCAAAGGTTTTCCCAAGTTGAAGGAATTGACTACAATGAAACCGTTTTCCTTTGTTGTTAAATGAACTCCATCTACCTTGTTCTTGATCTTGTTTCTTCACATAAATGGGAGGTCCATCAAATCAGATGTGAAATTCATCTTCTTGCACAGGGATTTGTAAAAGAAAATTTACATGGATAAACCTCTTGACTATTTTTAAGTAACAACCTCAAAATTACTATAATAGATTTTAACGCTAATCAATTTCAAATTTCTAGACAACAGTTTCAAAGAGAACATATTGCATCGAGTGTATATCATCATTATAATAAGAACATATGACTTAGTAGAAATTCAATATTGTAAGACTATGAGATGAATCTTTACTTACCTTATATATGACCATCTTACTAGTCTCCATGCATCCCTTGTCCTGTTTGAGCTGCCAACTCCTCTTCCTGTAACAATAGTTGGGAGGATAAATATCCACCCAACCAAAAAGGATGAGGCCCTCTGTTAGTTTTTCTACTTTAAATCAATTATGATCTTTAACTGAAAGAATATCAAGTACAACAAGATCTATAAGATACAGAATATACAAAAGACATGAATATTTTCCTTGGGGAAACCATAAAGGAGAAAACCCTGCAAAATTCCTTAGAATAGTTCCATAACTAACACAATATTACAAGATGGAAAACCAAAGACTAAAATGTGTTCTTCAACTCTCTCTCTTTCTCCTCTAGCGAAATTTTCCTCTGTCTCCTAATGCGCACATGAGAGAGTGAGTGAGTGTGTGTCTAAATGAGGGAGGGTGCCTCCATATTTATACACATCATATGACTGACCTAAAACTTAAATTGGTCGAACTCTTAACCTAGCAGGGACAACATCACCTAGGGAGACTCAAAAATAAATTTTATTATATTCATATTGTGGACTACTTCCTTGACTTACAACGAAGGTTTTACCTCAATGACCATATACAATACCCAATGGGGGGGAAACATATCCAATGGGGGGATAACAATACACAATGATAATATACAACATAATATCTTTTGAAGTTACAAATACAACAAAACTCCCTCTTAACTACAAATGAATTCTCTCGCCATAGTCATCAACACATCTGGTCACATCATCATTACTGAATCATCATCATTGTTGTTGTTGTGGTCCTCATATTTTTTATCATTTATTAGTGACATCTGTTGAACCTATCCATCATGAGAAGGTTATACAGATTCGACCCTATTTCATGTTGGGTGTAGGCCTAGTCCTCATCTAGGTCTTCATCATATCCACGAGCAAGCCATCGCATAGGTACGATCTAGGACCATACATTACATTGTCACTGCAATTACCTACGTCTCCTACCGTCATATTGTCATATCTAGATCATCTCATCATCGCACACAGAGAGCATCCTAGATGCACACCTCATGTCCAACAAACCACCTACATTCTACCAGCATAGGAGCATGCCAAGATTCATTATGTCTAAAAGAAAACATGTGTCTACCACTATGTGAGAATCTCCTAGGAGCACACCAAGTGCATTACATCTATGCACGGTCATCCCATTTTCTATCGGCATAGGAGCATGATGAGAGTCATTATTTATTGAGGACAACCTGCATCTACCACTATGCGAGAATCACCTAGGCGCACACCAAGTGTCTTGTGACCAATGGTCCTCTCATCATATCTAATATGTTAACACATTAGGATTTATTATGTCTAGGGACAACCTGCGTTCTACACCAAGAATGATTACATCTAAAGAAAACCTTCAAGGACTCATTACATCCAAGAATAACCTGCGTTCTATGCCAGGACTGATTACATATGAGGAAAACTTTCCTGGACTCATTACATCTAGGGATAAATTGCGTTCTATGCTAGTACTAATTACATCTAAGTACAACTTGACAGGACTGATTATGTCTAAGGACAACCTGTGGCTACCACCATGTAGGATATCGTGACTCCCTCTTTCTAGGGACCTCGATCTAGATGACACCAAGTCTCTCTCTGAAGTACTCGAACTTCACTCTAGCTAGAGTCCTGGTTAATACATTGACTATCCGCTCATCTATTATCATGTACCAGAGATTCACTGCTCCTCTCTGCACCATATCCTGGATATAGTGATACTTGATCTCAATGTGCTTCGACTTGTCATGGAACACTGGGTTCTCTAACAACTTCACACAACTTTGGTTGTCTCAAAATATACAAGTCGCCTATAACTCGAGATCAAATAAATCAGATAGTAGCTTTCAAATTCATACTTCCTCACAACTATCCAAACATGCTGCAACATACTCTGCCTTGGTTGTACTAAGTGCCATGCGGGACTGCTTCCTGCTAATCCAAAAGATCACAATGGATCTGAAATTGAAGCAATGTCCTGAAGTGGACTTCCTATCTGTGGTGCTTCCTTCCCAATATGAATTAACATAACCATGCAGGTTAATCTTTTGATTCACATCATACTTGAGCCCATAGTCAACTGTACCCTTTAGGTACCTCAATACAGGATTTGCAACAATCAGGTGAACATGTCTCAGATCCTTTAGGAACTATCTCGGTGTTTTCACATCAAAACATATGTTTGGTTTCATGTTCGTTAGGTACATCAATGAATCAATAATTTGATGATACATTGTGGCATCAATTATCACTAATGAACCATCACACTAGCTTCAAGTTCGATGCCATAGGTTTGGCTATCACCTTGCAATCCAACATTCAAAACCTCTTCAGAATCTCCATTGCATACTTTCCTTGACCAAGGAATATCCCATATGTACTTTCCCACACCTCCATGCCTAACAATTAGTGCATCATCCCTAGGCTTTTCATATTGAACTCAACGGCAACATCTTCCTCTTTTCATCTACAATGAGTTCATCCTCTCCAATCAGAAACAGTTCATCAACATATAAGAGCAGCATCATCAGTCTTTCATCTTCAACCTTGAAGTAAATTTTGGAATTTGCTTTATTATTGGTAAAGTATAAGCTCATCAAGAAGTTGTGCATCCTTCCATAGCATGTCAAGATTCTTGAATTCTGAGATCTTCTATAGTCATTTCCTCTGAAGCAGAGCACCATCCTCCCTTTTCATTTTGTACTCTTTGTATCAAAATATTTTGTACTAGAGTGACACATAGTTTTCTCTACTATCGATCATCTCTCAAGGTCACTGGATAATAAGATCCTCTATCTCAAACTTTTTTTAAAGTTCCTCTTGCACCCATCTATGAGCTTGTTGTCCTCTGTAGGATTCCATGTCCAACCTTGTAACAAAGGTTGAGATCTCCATCACTCTAGGTGATCTTCAAGCTCATCATGTAACTGTATGTCCTATCCCATGAGTTCCTTATGTTCTCATACAAATCCTTCTATGTACATGTGGTTCTCTGCTTGATACTTATACTTTAGTGGAGAAGTATATCTCATCAATGGAGTACGCCTTACCATAATATAATCCCTCTTTTAGAGAGAAACCACAAACCTTTCTCTGTACTTCCTAATGCTACCATCTACTGTACTCTTGATCTTGTAGATCCACATGCAATATACTATGGAATTCCCTTCAAGTCTCAGAACTACATCCTGGAAAATATTCTCCATGATCAACTGGTACTCTTTGATCATGGACTCCTTCCATTTATTTTTTGTTGCTTCTTCATAGATGAAAGTATTTGTATCAATGATTTCATACAACAATGGCACATAACTAGTGTGTTTCCAAGGGATCTTACTTTCTTTTTAATTCCCATCATACGTTTCTTCATCTTGAATGATCTCTTGTTCCCAATATGGTATTCTTCTCTCGAGGTGGATCTACTGCTCTTTGTGGCTTGATCATATCATTATTACTCTGAAGCTCTTTCTTCCGTCATGGTGCCTTTGTCCCTGAGAGATTCAGGTTCCTCTTCATTTTGTTGTAGTGAATCTTCTAGCTGAATCGTCATCACTTCTTCTCTAGAACAAGTCTCATCCTTATTTTCTTGTAGGTGATTGTACATGATCTTTCCTACAAGTCAAATTAAGTTGCATGATTATAAACATTTCATAGTTTCCAAAATATATTAATAACGACAAATTATTATGTATATGTCACATAGTGATGCAACTATATTAGCTCATGCAACATTTGTCCATATCCTGTATACATATGGTAACTTTCTAGATGCCTTCCATCTCTACCAGTACATTATTAAGAGTGTGCACTACTCCCAATATGTCAGCAAAGAGGTTTTATTCTATATAAGTAGAAATGGAATGTTGTACAACACCATAGGCTACTTACCCATCACATTCAAGCCAATAGTATATTGTTCATAAATGAAGACATTCAATTATTCATAATACATCAACTGAATATAAATATGTACACAACTAAACAATGTCATTTAAGTAACTATATATATATGAAATGAAAAATAAACACTTATATTTGTTTCTTTGGTAGAATCCCTATTAGTCCTTGTATCCTTGCAAGAACTGTTGGAGTCTTTGACAGTGTGTTCTACCTCATCACCTGATTCTGAGGACATCATGAGAAAGTCTTCTTAAATCACATATCACATAGAACTATGTATCAGGTGTTGAATCTATGTGTCCTACAAATGCATTCCCTTCTTATCCAATGTTGAAGTGGATAAGAGTATGATCTTCGTCTTCATCAGTAGAATTATTTTGGATCAAAGTACATATTCCTCATCAATTGAGGAATATTCCCTTGCTTTCTTCTCAACTACAATATAGTCATCCCTTGTCACATTGAGAGTAAAATTGGTCCTCTCTTTGCAACATTCTGGAGATTTCTTTCTGACATTTGCATCTTCACATCCTTGAGTTGAGTTCTCAGGGTCATCTTCTTGTTGATGTTCTTTCCTTTGTGTAATATGGTCATTGCATCGAACATCTCCTTGGGAATATTCAAGGATGATACATGTGAGATCCAATGGAGATGGAAATAATACTCTTGGCTTTAACTAGCTCCTTCTTGTGCTTCGCTTTGTCTTTATCTCCCCCTGGATCTGCAGCTTCTTCTTTGACATAGTTTGTCCAATTCGTGCTTCTTCAAGTATGAGAAGTACTCTATACTTCCATGCTCAGAAGTTCTCATCTCCTTCAAGGTTTTCCTCAAGTTTGGTACTATTTTTCATTATGATAAAAATGAGGACCTCAATTGGAAACAGAGAGGATAAAAATTACCAATGCGATTGCTTGTACTTGATGCTTGCATGAAATATTTTTTGGAAGAGTGCTTTTGGTGGACCTAGGGTTTGATAGAGAAACCCTAATTTCTCAACTTAGGTAACTTTTATATCTTATTGGATCAAAATATGTGCCTCCTCAAGGTGAACTGAGAAACATACTCACTTTCCCAAAACTGTAGACATAACTGAAAAATATCTGATGCCCTAATTTTCCCTGACAACAGTGTTAGGTCAAAAATTGAAAATCCACAGAATGGAAAATGTCTTCCATATAAATATGCATCCTACTAGGGACATTTTAATGGTCCTCCTTTTTCAACTAATTGATGGAGGGATGTGCCCAAAATAGGAATCCCTAACTTCTCCAATTTCTTCTGCAGACTTGTCTAATCTTGATTTTTTTGAATTTCCAAAATTTCTGCTCCTCGAGGTATAAAACATCATCCTACGATATTCTGATTTGTCTTATTTCCAACCTCGTAGGTTATATCAAAACTGTATTCACCAAGTGGAATGTATGTTAAGTTCCCTAAGGTGACTTGTTTAAGGACTAGTTCAGTATAGTGAACTTGTACGTACTGCCACTTGTCATTGTTTCAACTTAATGATTTGAAACTCTCACTATAGAGACTAAATTTTGTTCCCTATGTTACACCTAAAATTTGTACCAATGCTTCATGTTAAATTTTCATATGCTAATATAGATCATTAGTTTTTCATTTTGATTTCATAACAAAAGCATATAAACAGGATCACTGAAAGATAGACAAGCACAACCATACAAAAGAGAACACAAATATTTATCCTGGGAAAACCCTAAAGGGAAAAACCTAGCAAAAGCTTCCTCAATATAGATGCCCCAAAAATATAAAAAGTAAAACCAACAAGGAGATCAAAGCCTGATTCTCCTCCTTCTCCAGCTACTCTTCTCTTCTCCACTAATGCGCTACACGAGTGAGAGTGTGTGCTCCAAATGAGGAGCGCTACATCTCTATTTATATTCATCCGTTCACTTAAGTTAACTCATCTATCATGTAGGATCGAGTTAATCATGTAGGCTCGAGTTACACATGTAGGCTCAAGTAACCACACTGGGGTGCTAATGACCCACCTTTACAATTAGAGGGGACTACCTCATGACTCTTATTAGTTCTTCTGATTAGGAGCATCGGAGTACAAAGTAAGACAAGTGGTTCTCCTGGTAGGACCATCGGGGACCACAAAGAAATATATATAGAATATTCTTCGAAGTTACAATATTTCAACACTCCCCCTTAATGAGAAGTGTATTCTATAAAAACATCAACAACAACAATAATAGGAGAGTGATAGAGGACATCATCAACATCATCAGGGTGACACATATATAAATCATTGGAAACTTTTCAACATCATGTAGTCTTCATCTTCAATCTTTAGTCTTCAGTATCATCAGTACTTTGACTGCTTCGATCAACAACATCTTCATCATCTTGACTCTTCAATCAGCAGCAATATCTTCAGCACTTTGATCTTTCGATCAACAACAACATCTTCAGCGCTTTGACCTTTCGATCGGCAACAACATCTTCAACACTTTGATCTTAGAAACATCTTTAGCACTTTGACCTTTCGATCAGCAAAATCTTCAGCACTTTGACCTTTTGATCAGCAATATCAACATCAGCACTTTGATATTTTGATAAGTAGCATTATTATCGCACTTTGGTCTTTCAATCTGAAACATCATCATCAAAATATCATCATACTCTGATCTGTCGATTAGAACCATCATCATCAAAACATCGTCATACTCTAATAAAAAACGTCATCATACTCTGATCTTTCGATCAGAAATATCATCATCAAAGCATCGTCATACTCTGATCTTTCTATCAGTACGTCATCATCATCACACTCTGATATTTTGATCAATATGACATCATCATCGTCTACAACTTCTGATCTTTCAATTAGAAAACATCATTATCAACAACTTCTGATCTTTCGATCAGAAAGCATCATCATCATCATCATACTCTGATCTTTTGATCAGAAAACGTCATCATCATCAGCAACCTCTGATCTTTCGATCCGAGAACATCATAATCATAAGTAACTTCTGATCTTTCGATCAGAAAACATCATCATCATCGTATTCTGATCTTTCGATCAAAGAACATCATCATCATCATATTTTGATCTTTTGATCAGAGAACTACATCATCATCATACTTTGATCTTTTGATCAGAGAACATCATCATCATCAGCAACATCATCATCATCATACTCTAATCTTATGATCAGAGAACATCATCAGCAGCAGCAATAGCCTATAGGCCACAGTACAAATACGTAGAAGTCTTTGGATCTCTTTTGGACTTAAAGTCCAGGGATGATGCAATCCTACCACATTCTTGACAACCGAGGTCACCGGATCCATTCTGAACCAAGGTTCAAGGATGATACAATCCTACCACCTCCTCGATGACTGAAGTTCACCAGATCCATTCTGAATCGAGGTTCAAGGATGATGCAATCCTACCACCTTCTCGATGACCGAAGTTCACCATATCCATTCTGAATCTAGGTTCACGGATGATGCAATCCTACCACCTTCTTGATGACCAAAGTTCACCGGATCCATTCTAGACATATGTCCCGAGATGATACAATCACTGGAATCATTCTGAACCGAGGTTCATGGATGATACAATCCCACCACATTCTCAATGACCAAAGTCAATGGATCCATTCTAGACATATGTCTTGGGATGATACAATCATCGGATCCATTTTGAACCGAGGTTCATGGATGATACAATCCCACCACATTCTCGATGATCGAAGTCACTGGATCCATTCTAGACATATGTCCTAGGATTATATAATCACCAGATCCATTCTGAACTGAGGTTCATGGCTGATACAATCCTACCACCTTCTCGATGACCGAAGTTCACTGGATCCATTCTAGAGATATGTCCCGGGATGATACAATCACCGGATCCATTCTGAACCGAGGTTCATGGATGATACAATCCTACCACCTTCTCAATGACCGAAGTTCATCGGATCCATTCTAGACATATGTCCCGGGATGATACAATCACTGGATCCATTCTAAACCAAGGTTCATGGATGACACAATCATACCACCTTCTTGATGACCGAAGTTCACCGGATCCATTCTAGACATATGTCCCGGGTTGATACAATCACCAGATCACTTTAGGGAAAGTGCCCAGGGATGATACAATCCCACTGCAACATCACTACTCCCCCTTTCGGGGAAGGTCTTTTTGAACCACACTAAGCTTGTCTCGAAAATGTTCGAACTTTTACCCGAGACAAAGGCTTTGTCAGCGCATCATCATCTAAACCATATTCATCTACATCTTTAGTATGTGAATACTGAACTATCACCATTTGTATCTCCAGTATGTGAATACTGAAAGCATCATCATCTATATCTTCAGTATAGAAATACTGAAAGCATCATCACCTCTATATTCAGTATAGAAATACAGAGTCACCATCATCTGCATCTATAGTATGTAAATATTGAAACATCATCTATATCTTCATTATGGGAATACTAAAATCATCATCATCTATATCTTCAGTATGGGAATACTGAAACATCATCATCTCTATATTCAATATAGAAATACTGAATCACCATCATCTATATCTCGTATGTAGAAATACTAGATTTCTATGTGTTACGACGGAACACGGGGTTCTCTATTATCACAACTCTCGTTATCACATAGAATCAATGTAGTATCCATCTTCAGGTCAATGAGACTTGATATCAGCTTCCGAAGCCATATGGCTTCACAACTTAGCAAAGCAATATGCTATGTATTATTCTTTTGTCGTTTTAAGAGAAACACTGGACTGTTTCCTGCTAAATCATGAACTCATAGAAGACCCCAAACAAAAGCATCTACCTGATGTGCTTTTCCTGTCTAATATACTTCCATCCCAATATATATAGCCATACAATCTGTATTCATGGCTACCATCATAGTATAGACCAAGATATATAGTCCCTTTCAGATATCTCATCACATGTTTTGTAGCTACTAGGTGAACCCGTCTTGGTTGAACAAGATATTGACTTAAGGTGTTCACAGCAAAACGAATCTCTAGTCTGGTATTTGTTAACTACATCAATGACCCAATGATATGTTTGTAATGAGTCGCATATACTAACTCTGATGAGTCATCAGCTAACAACTTTAGGTTGGAGTCCATGGGTGTGGCCATGGCTTTGCATTCCAACATATTGAATCTCTTCAATATCTCTACCGCATACTTTCCCTGGTTGAGAAAAATTCCTTCTGAACTTTGCCATACTTCCAGACCTATGAAATCATGCATTAACCCAAGGTCTTTCATCTCAAATTCTTCTGCTAGTTTCTTCTTTCTTTCCATGATCTATTTCTCATTCCCTATCATGAATAAGTCATCCACATATATTAACAGGATGACAGGTTCATCTTCTACAACCTTGAGATAAATGTTAGGATCAGCTATACTCTTGGTAAAGCCCATAATTGACAGGAGACTGTCTATCCTTTCATACCAAGCTCTGGGAGCTTGCTTCATGCCACAGAGGGCCTTCTTCAACTTACCTATATGAGTCCATATGTCTTCAACTTCAAATCCTTGTGACTATTTGACGTAAAAATATTCCCCAATCATACCATTAAGGAAGGCTTGTCTTTACTTCATCATGGAAGCAACTACCATCATAGTTCTGAAGGAAGTGTACCTTGCTTCCTGTAGTGTCTCTTCAGAATTAATTCCCTCTTTCTTATAGAAACATCTAGCCACAAGTCTTTCCTTACTTCTATCAGCAACATATTTTATCTTGCAAATCCATTTGTAAGATACCACATTCTTGCTTTCTGGTTTGAGTACTATATCCCCAAACATCATTCCGATATTCTTTCATCATAACATCTTCCATGAGTTCATCTTGTCAGATCATCAACATATCCTAGTCTTCTACATTCAACTTTGAAGTTTGGAACCCACTTTACTCTTGGTAAAGTCTCGATCCATCAGGAAGCTGTCCATCATGTCGTACCGTGTCGAACTAAGATATCTTCTATAGTCACTCCCCCTAAAGTGGAGTATTATCTTCCTTCTTCATTCTGTACAGGTGATTCTATGCTTGATATATACTGGTCAATAGAGTATGTCATGTCATAGTCTATTCTTTCTGAGGCAAATCATGAACCTTGCTTTGTACACTTGTTCTTGTAGATCTATATGGAAGATACTACGTACTTCCCTTTATGTCTCGAAATCATATCATATACATCATTCCCCATGATCAACTATTATTCTTTGATCATAGCTTCTTTCATAGCATTCTTTTCTTCATCTTTAGTTATCCCTCATACCCATGGTGGTCTTCATCCTTCGAGGTGGATCTATCGCTCTCTGAAGCTCTTTCTTATGTCATGGTGTCTTTGACCCTGGGAGCTTCAGATTCATATTTATTGAATTGCCATCACTTGTTCTTCGGAACAAGTCTCATCCTTATTTTCTTGTAGGAGGTTGTACAAGACCTTTCCTACAATTAAAATGCACTAGTTGCATGGTTAGAACTATTTCATAAAACATATGCATAACGACAAATTCTTATGCATCATGCAACTATTTAGCCAATACAATATTCATCCATATCTCACAGAAATTTTCTAGATGCCTTCCATCTCTACCATGACATCATTGAGATTGTGCACTAATCCAATATGTCAGCAAAGAGGTTTTATAAGTAGCAATGGAGAGTTGTATAGCACCATGAGCTACTTACTCGTCACATGCATATTGGCAGTATACAATCACTAATGCAAACAATCTATAATGTGTAACACATCAACTGAATATAATCAAATGTAAAACAATATCATGAAATGACAATTGAATACTTATCTTTTATTTGTTTCATGGGTAGACTCCATCTTGATCATTCTGCTTTATCATGAAATCATCATTTCTTATCCAAATGATAAGATGAATGAGAGGTTCTTCAAGAATTGAGTTCTTCATATTCCTCATCGCTTGAGGGATCTTCTTTGAATGGTGAGAGCTTGATCTTCAATTGCTCCCATCTTCTTCTTATCCTATTATGAGTCGAGCTGAAGGCAATTACTTTCTTCTGGCATACATTATTCACATAAAAGGATTCCACGATCTTGGGAGGCCATTCAAGGTGGCTATCACCACTTCTGCGTTCTTCACTTTTTACTTCTTCAATCTGTTTCTTAGGGTCATCTTCCGATGTATGTTCTTTCCTTTCAATATCTTGGTCAAGGAATCAAACATTTATTTCGGTGTCTTTAGGGAAGACACTTGTGGTACAAGTTGATCCGTGACTGAATCAACAATGATCTTCCTGGCCTTGACCAAGTTCTTCTGGTGTACGGCTTTGAGCCTCATCTCCCTCTAGAACTGGAACCTCTCTACTCATGTAGGTGTCCAATTCATTTTCTTCAGAGAGATAAAATACTTCGATGCTTGGAAGTTCTCAACTTGACCAATATTATCATCAATCTGATGTGATAGATCACTTTGAAATGAGAACCTCAAATGCAAATAGCAAAAGATTAGATCTTACCGATTTGAGGTGTCCATCCTGCTTCCGGAGCTTGGCTAATCTAGGGTTTGTCAGAGAAACGCTAATTTTCAAAACTTGAAATCTTTTAGATATGATTGGATCAAAATATATATCTCTTCAAATGGATCTGTCCAATGTACTCCTTTTCTAAAAGCAGTGGAGGGAAGCTTCCGGAACAGGAAGCCCTAGTTTTCCAATTTCTTCTATAGAAATGCATGTCACTGTTTCTGTGATATCTCCAAAATTATTGCTCCTCTGTGTCTGAAATGTAGAACTGTGGTAACCTCATATGTTCCTGATCCAACACTATAGGTTTCATCAGAATTGGTTTCACCAATTGGGATTTATGAGTTTTTTCCCAAGGTGACCTTTTACAGGACTATTCAGAATAGTGAAGTTGTACAACCTTCCACGTGTCACTATTTCATCTTCTAGTTCTGAAATTAGGATCACAG
Source organism: Pseudotsuga menziesii (assembly GCA_001517045.1). Classification (NCBI taxonomy): domain Eukaryota; kingdom Viridiplantae; phylum Streptophyta; class Pinopsida; order Pinales; family Pinaceae; genus Pseudotsuga; species Pseudotsuga menziesii. The sequence goes on along the minus strand of LPNX010923751.1, from coordinate 27,253 downwards.
AAATTATAGTCTATGATATTTTTGTAACATCTTTAGGAATTCCATTTGGACCTCTATAGCCCAAGATATAGCAATTCTCCCTAGGTGTCCTGTTTAGGGATGAATTCTCGAAGAGGCTAGAACCCTAACTTGGAGGGATCATATCTCCCAGAATATAGATAATATGAGGCTGCATTTTGAACATAGTGTACATCAGGAGTTTATCTCTTGCCACTGCAATTTTCATCTCTTGCGCCTTCACCAATCTCGGAATATAATGAAAGTACGAAAACTTAGCAGTTTTAGTATTTAGGGTTTTTCTAGCTCGAGGTCAAACTAGAGTTTGACTTTCCTGGAGTTTCACCCAACCAAAAATATTGATCCAGGTCTCTAAAATTCAATTTTGATGAGTAGAGTAATCCTATGCTGGGATCACTCAAAAATTCCTCTTCTACAAGAAGCCTTAATTTCCCGTACCGAAAATTAAAAATGCTCGGAATCGAATTCTGCTTCGACAGAAAGGTGCACCCTTCAATGGAGAGTCAGCCTAGCCTTATTTTGCTGATCGATTGTGGAGAGAGAACCAAAAAGTAAGAATCCCTAGATTCTGTAGCTGCACAATGTCTTCTTTCAGGGTGGCTCTGATCCCATGTTAAATTTTCATATGCTAAGCTAGATCATTAGTATTTCATTTTGATTTCATAACAAAAGCATATAAACAGGATCACTGAAAGATATACAAGTACAACCATACAAAAGAGAACACAAAGATTTATCCTGGGAAAACCCTAAAGGGAAAAACCCAGCAAAAGCTTCCTCAATATAGATGCCCCCAAAAGATAAAAGGTAAAACCAACAAGGATATCAAAGCCTGATTCTCCTCCTTCTCCAGCTACTCTTCTCTTCTCCACTAATGCGCTACACAAGTGAGAGTGTGTGCTCCAAATGAGGAGCGCTACATCTCTATTTATATTCATCCATTCAATTAAGTTAACTCATCTATCATGTAGGCTCGAGTTAATCATGTAGGCTCGAGTTACACATGTAGGCTCAAGTAACCACACTAGGGTGCTAATGACCACCCTTTACAATTAGAGGGGACTACCTCATGACTCTTATTAGTTCTTTTGATTAGGAGCATCGGGGTACAAAGTAATACAAGTGGTTCTCCCAGTAGGACCATCGGGGACCAAAAATAAATATATATAGAATATTCTTCAAAGTTACAATATTTCAACACTTCAATCCTTCGAAACCCTTGGCCAAGAACTCTTTTGGATCCTTACTTCTTATCCCTATCCTTGATGGTGCACTTTTCTTTTTGACATAGAGCACCATCCAACCTTGACACTTGTTGCACATTGGAAGAAGACACCAGTGGTGCCATTTCCTTCACTGCAAGGTGTGTTGGTGCACCCACCCCTATTTCAAGGAGTGTCAAAAATATTAAGAAGGAAAAAATAGAAGTTTTGAGAAGCTTCCAAGTGAAATATCTCATGGAGGATGATCCTATCAACTTGGGAGAGCTGGCACTCGACCTCCTAGCCCGTAGGGATCATTCCCTATCCTCTTTGGAAAATATCTCAACTCATTTTGGATTCCCTTGGCCTATAAAATAAAGCTTCATGGATCATGTGATAAGGGGACAAGAAGAGCATCCTTATGTTGTTGGATTGAAGTCTGGTATAGAGGCAAATTTGAGAGAGTGTTGGGAGAAAGAGTTTGTATTTGTTGGAAATAGGTCTTGAGTGTGTTAAAGATCTTGTAAATGAAAATCTATTGACATCAAGGCTTTGGTTGTAGCTTTCTATTTTCATCTTTTAATACAAAAGTCTTTCCCTTTCCCATACATGATTTAGGTTAATATTTATCATTAGTTATTAGTCTCCTTGATCACTAATATAGATTATTGATTTATCTTCTTACTCTCATCACTTGTCTTGTTTTCTTGTGTTTCTTTGCAGGTATCTAGTAAATCACATTAAGATCAGTGAAACAATGGAAAACTTCCAGATCTAAGGTATGAGTGTTATTTATTCAAGTAGATCAGTTATCTAGGGAAAGGATATGTTGTTGTGTCTTTTTTCTCTAGACTTGTAACATGCATCCTAGGGAAATAAGTAGTGTCCGCAATGTTTGAAGTATACCTACAAACACCCTATATGAAACATCTTGAGGAATTTTATTTGCACCTTCCTATCTTGAGATACAATAATTCTCCTTAGGTCACCTATTTAATACTAAGTTCTGGAAGAGAATGGAACCCTAATTGGAGGAATCATATCTCCTAAATGATAGAAAAATGAGGCTTAAACTTTAACACAATGTACATCAAGATTTAATCTTCAGCCTATCCAAGTTTCAGATCTTAATCCTTCTCCAAACTCTAGTTATTGTGAAAACTACAATATGACTAGATTTTGAATTCTAGGGTTTTCAAGCATGAAACCCTAATCTCTAGTAGATGCAATTGTAGCAGTATTTTGGTTGCACACTGCCTTCTTTCAGGGTGGATTTAATACCATGTTAGGTTTTCTACTTTAATTGAATTAGTATATTTAGTTTAAAGAATAACAAGTACAACAAGATACCCAATATACACAAGATACACAAGACACACAAATTTTCCTAGGGGAAACCATAAGGAGAAAACCCCACAAACTTCCTCAGAATAGTTCTATCACTAATACAATATCACAAGATGGAAAACCCAAGATTAAGATGTCTTATGCAGCTTTGTCTCTTTCTCCTCTAGCGAACTTGTCCTCTCTCTCCTAATGCGCACATGATCACATCAACTCCATCAGTATTGCACTTGTCGGACTATGATTTACCTTCAACTTGGAAAGTTTCTCAGCTTGACCTTCATGATTGAAGACCAACTAAAACTGAGTAGGAACTCAATTTATCCCTAGTTAATACCTTTGTTAACATGTTTGCATGATTGTGGCTAGTATGTATCTTTTCCAAATTCAACAGTCCATGTTCCAATGCATATTGACGTATGAAATGGTACTTGAGTTGTATATGTTTAGTATTAGAATGGAAGCATGAGTTCTTTGCAAGATGAATATCACTTTGGATGTCACTGTACAACCTGATATTCTTATGCTTCGTACCCAATTCCTCAATGAACCCCTATATCCAAATCATCTCTTTACTATCCTCTTTTGCAGCAACATACTCTGCTTCTGTTGTTGAAAAGCAACAACGTTTTGCAATAGTTTCGAAATCCAACTTACTATTGTTCCACATATAGTAAAAACATACCATATGTTGCTCCTCCTGCTATCTTTATCACCTGCCATATCTAAATAAACATATCCCTGTAGAACAATGTTTGAACCTCCAAAACATAATGCATGAGTAGTAGTACCTATGAAATGCCCGAGAATCCACTTTACCCCTCCCAATTATATTTACCTAGATTGTTCATATACCTGCTCACAAATCCCATTGCATATGCAATATATGGTCTTATGCACACCATTGCATATATCAAACTACAAACTCTTGATGAATACGGGACCTTGGACATGTATTATATCTCCTCCTATGTATTAGGACACATCTCCTTAGTAAATTTTAAATGGTCATCCAAAGGTGTACAAACTAGTTTTGCATCCTGCATTCTAAATGTATCCAACACCTTCTCTATGTACTCACCCTGAGACAATGTCAATTTGTGATTTTTTATGTCTCTTGTTATTCTCATACCAAGGATTTTCTTTGTAGCACCCAAATTATTCATCGCAAATGAATTAGATAATTTTATTTTGATCACATTTATATCTTGCATGTTAGACCCTACAACAAGCATGCCATCTACATATAAAAATAACACGATAATATTGCTTCCATTATCTAGCCTCTAAAAATAAATACAGTGGTCAAAATGACATATGCTATAACCTTGTTCTGTCATAAACCTGCCAATTTTCAAATACCACTACATTAGAGCTTTCTTTAGGTCATACAAGCTCTTCTTCAACCTCCATACTAAATTATCCTTCCCTTTGAACTCATACCCATATGAATGGTGCATATAATATCTTCCTCCAAATCCCCATAGAGAAAAACCATTTTTACATATAACTATTCAATATGCAAATCTTCTACTACCACTAGGATTAAAATCGTCCTAATTGAAATCATTTTAACAACAAGAGAAAATATTTCATCAAAATATATACCTTTCTTTTTTGCAAACCCGTTTACAACAAGTATGTCCTTGTACTAGTATTTTCCTCCATCTTCTTCTTTCAACCTATGAACCCATTTATTCTACAATTTTCTTACTCCTTTCATGCTCCATGATTTCCCTATTCATCCTTTCTAACACACCATTTTCTTGTGGTGTTCGTGGAACTGTCTTCTCCCTACAAACCCCATGGTATGGACATTAACTATCATACTCCTTGTCGTAGTATTCGCCTCCATTGTATGATATGAGACACTTAATCCTTTTTCCTCTCTCATCCACTAGTGGAAAACATAAATATATGATTAAAGAAAATACTAAAAATTGCATATAAATGACTAATTTTGGTCATGTGTATTAGTAGTTTATTTCTAGCCATTTATAATGTGACTAAATTTACTACTAAGAAAATTTAGTCATTTATCGGTTGTTCTAATTCATCAACTTGGTAGTATATTTAGTAGTTTTCTTAGTCATTCATGGTTGTTATTTGGTCATTTATTTAGTAAATGTAGTCATTCATTGTTGTCAACAAGTTGTATATTTAGTCATTTTAATCATTAATTGTCATCAACTGCTAGTATATTTAGTAGTTTTATTAGTAAGTGATTGTTGTTATCTGATCATTTATTTAGTAGTTGTATTCATTGATTGCCATCAACAAGTAGTATATTTAGTCATTTTAACCATTAATTTCCATCACCTGGTAGTATATTTAGTCATTTTTATTCACATATTTCTATAAATAGGGTAGGGAGGATTCAAACCACCAACCTCTTGTATGTAAGGAAGGTTCTCTTCCAAAGAGCTAGAACCCTTAAATAGAATATATTATAAGACCTACATGACCTAAAAGTCATTATTCTAGGTATGTAAAAGTTAAAATACAAATAAAGTTTTGTATCATTTCTCTTGATTTCCATTCAAAACTGATCATACTCACATACTCACAATTAATTTATTACCATTCGAAAATTTTAAAGGTGTAATAAATATATATTAGACCTGAACACGAAATATTGCAACATAAAATTGTTGCATTCAAATGGATGCATAATCATATTGCTATTCAAATAATTGTCCCATGTACAATTTACTTTAGACTCATGCCCTACAAAATGTGATGAATGGTAAGCCTTTATGCTTACAACGTAAGATGATCCTATTACTTTTATGTGTTAGGATCAAGCATGTTATTTATTGATGAGTGATGTGGCTACATTACCTATAAATAAACCACACAACTGAACGAGAATACATTTGTTTTAATTACAAATTGCAATAATGAATGTGAAATAATGGCTAACAAATACTATAAAATAATAAATACAGAAGGAAAACATGGCTACAATCTCCAATAAGCACCCAAATCAAATAAAAAAGGAAAAATATACCTAAACAATCTCCTGATAGTATCACAACACCAAGTATAATATTATAAATTACATTTATTTCTACTTTGTTATTCTTGTATTTACATACAGATAAATAATTAACAACAATTCCCCTAAATTGCAAAGGTTATCAACATTTTCTTAATTAACCCAGCCAATGGGTTTACTTGCATATAGGCTCTAGCACAAATCAAAACCCCAACATTTTATTGAAGGTTGTGCTTATGATTTATGTTTTGGATAAGCATTGGATAGGAAATAATTCCTATGTTACACTTAGACATTATATCCTTGATTTGTGTTGGTTCTTCCCAATTCAAACCTATACAAGTAGGGATTTCCTTCTCATACAAGCTTCCTGCCACTTTCGTTCCATACTACAACACCTACATTTTTCATGTTCAAGATTAGCATACTTCTTAATAACAAATAGAAGTATCTAAGGCTTATTCATCATATTGGACCAAAATTTCAGAGACGTTTTCCTCTAAAATTCAATCAACAACTATGTGTGGTTGTCAACAACTCAATGATCACCTTCACAATACATGTTGGCAAGGGGTTGGATATAAGTGAGTTATGCAGCATCTAGAATGATGCACATACTCACGCGACCCTGCGCAAGACAAATATGGCGCGATAGGAAGAAAAGAGTCCACTTTCTATGTTTTCATGTCACTATTTGTACTTATTGACCATTTCTTCATAATATTGGTCCTTATTGATTAAATTAGTTAGAAGTTGGTTAGAATTTAGTTAGAAATGGACCTTGAATGTAAAGGCGCAAGCCTATAAATAGAATAATTATGCATGTAAGAAGATATAGATGGAAATGTAGAGATAGAGAGTGAATACTAGGGTTTGATGGATCACTGTTTGTTTTGGATCTGTGATTCGTTCTGCAGAATTAATATAATCTGATGTGGATTGATCTGAACTTGGTGTTGCATTTTTTCCTTTTTCCTATTTTACACTGTTGCAATTCTGATGAGAAATTATGAATGAATGGATTTGCATATGAATGGGTAATGCAATGCTTTCTGCTTATGGATACTGTCATCTTTTAGATATGTTTCCCCGCTGGTATATCTGCTGAAATGATGAAGATTTTGACATACTCATATTGAATAGTTCTATTTGAGCAAGAAAGTAGATTGGATCTGGGAATCAAGCTAATGAATGTTTGATTCCCCTAACCCTCCTCTACAGTGCGGAAACATGGTTCTGACAGCTCTCGCTCGAACATCGCGGGTGAGACCTCATTCGCTCTGTGGGTGTTGTTGGACAAGGTAAAACCTGTCTGAGACGATGCTCAAGGAGATCGTTGAGTGTTGAGCGTCAATAGAGTAGAACCCCTGTCGACTGGGTTTTGTTGGTTCAGAGTTGCGCCAACAAATGGTTCCGTTGCCGAGACGTCTTTGCGACTAAGAGGAGGGATTGTGGCAATCGATCAATGGTGAACCAACAAGGGATGTGGCATATGACGCGACTGGAACTACAAGATTGCTTTGATCAGAAGATGTGAGAATTTGCAGAGGAAGAAAAACAAAACACTGGGTTGAAAAAAACCGAATGGTTAGAAAGGTACATCCACAATGGTCCGTATGAATATTTCTTCAAGGAATTTCCTATCATATTGTATGAGTGGCTGGCGCGATTCACATACAAGAAGACAAACTTTCAAGGAGGAGAAATGATGTCTTGGACCCTTGAACTTATCTTGGAACTGCAGGAGACTGACAACAAAGTGTCGCACACCGTCGAGGTCTAGTTGGATAGTATCCTCGAGGGATATATCATGGAGTTCATAGTTGACACCAATAAATCTTATAACGAAGTAGAAAGGGAATTCTTTAATGGACTAATAGGTAGGTTCTTGCTGTCGCTTCAATTGTCGATTAAAATGATGATTTGCGAGAAGGGTATACTCAAGATGCACCTAGAGTAGTAGCACCCCGGTGTGGGGAGACTGTGGATATCGCAACCAAGGGGGGAGAAGAATGAGAAGATAAGGGGTAAATGGGTGCAAGTTTCGACGAGATTGTGAGGGAACCTGAGGAAGAAAGTGGTTGTACAAGGGGAGGAGAAAGGTTCCAACTAAAGAAGAGGAAGAGGATAGGGGAAGGTCCTGCTGCGATCAGAACGCAAGACCATGAAGGAACACCACACAGGACGAAGTGACCCTACAGTGGCGATGAGGACGACCAGGCCTAGTCTACACCCAAAATTATGGTAAGATCAAACCCCAGAAGCAACATACCCACATCTCCACACACTACTCCAACCTCAGGAAAAACTCAGTGTCCCATGTCGACTTTCCCGACGTGTCAGAAACAGTCTAGTAATAGATGAGCATCTATCGAAAGGCAACCCAGGATGGCCGATGATGATATGAAGCTACCCTTATTCCATGGAAATGGGACTAAGGATCCCAGGCAGTACCAATTTTTATGTGAAGCAGTGTGGACTGTTAGATAGACAACTGACGATGATGTAAATAAAGGATAGCTCGCGACTACTCTGAGGGGTCGCCTGCTCGACTGGTTTATGAAGTTTACCCAATTTCCTCAGGGGACTCCGACAAAGACATTGGATGAGATCCAGACAGGACTAATCAAGGAATTCAGGAAGCCGAAGTAGGAAGAAAAATACATTTCAAAGCTGAAGGAAATCAAGCAATTTCCTAATGAGACCGTTTGGGATTTTGATTAGAGGTTTAAAACACTGATGGCTAGAGTCAGTTTTTCTATGAATGATGTCCAGCATAAAGAATGGTTTATCGTGGCATTGGTTTCTCATATCCGACAACCATTGATGCAATAGAAGATAGCGACGTAGAGAAAATCCCTAGAAATTGTGATGAAGCTCGAAGCTTCACCTATCGGGGAGAGTGTCGTTGGGATAAATAAAATTCAGGCGCAGCTAGCCAACCTCACACTTCAGCTACATGATATTAGGAAAGGTAAGGAGGACTACGTGGATCTTTGTTGTACTCGGTGTCACGCAAATGGTCATACCAAAGATACCTGCCCCAACTTTAGAAACTATCTATTATCAGGAGCACCAAACCCATTGATAGTGGTGGTATGCCATGGTTTCACATATGCCAAGTCTATGGACATCAACACGAGGAATGTAGCTATATGCAAGATATGGTGTCAAAACCCACAAATTTATACTGTTCATTCTGTCCCTCACTCGGGCATGAGGATAGAGATTGTCAGGCATATGATCTGCTTCAAGACAGAACATACGATACGTATTTTGTGAAGGATAAGGGTCACCGTGTAGTACAACAACAACAACTGGAGCCTCAGGTGGTAAGTTCTCAATCACAATCATAGTACACACTGCCATCGCCGATACAGTTTTTCCCATTGCAGCCGCAGTTTGCACCACAACATCCATACAATCAAATACCGATGGCTCATGAACATCCACAATATTTCCAAGCAGCGCACTTTATTCCACAACAACCGAATCCCCCGCCGCAGTACTCACAGTAAGGATGATTCCACAGAGGATTATGGGCCAAAGGAGGAGGCTTTGGACGAGGACGGGGACAGGGTCGCACATCTGTCTAATGTTACAATTGTGGATTTTTTGGACATTATTAAAGAGATTTCTCACACTTGCAATGCTTTTGTACGTACTGTGCAACAATTGTAAGAGGCACTAGTTGGTGAGCCGACTAGACTAGTTAGCCGACTAATTAGAGATTAGGTCAGGCTCCAAAGGTTCTATCAGTTAACTGAACCGACAAGTAGTTATTCATGACTTTTTTGCAAATCATATATAATAGGATTTTGAGCCAGATGCAAACTTGGTTCAGTTCTGTGTATGTATGGACCCTCATGTGGTTCATTAATATAATCTGTTATTCTATCATATGTTCTTGTCTCTTGTCTCTTGTCTCTGTATGAATATATGACTCTATATGTGTATTATTGGTAACCTTATTTGATCTAGGTAATTATAAAATTGGTTCCGTTGCCGATAGTACATATACGGATGACAGGACCATACGTAGATGATATTAGAGCAAGAGATTAAGAATTGGTGGGAGCATAAGATCACAAAATATTTGCAGAATTATGCGAGAAGAAACAGACTGACCATTGCTCAGGTGAAGGAAAAATTATTCACCGAAACACATGAGAAATTTGTAGAATCGGTGCCCCAGTTGTTGAAAAAAATATTAGATGAAGCCGGAAGCAACTAAATACCAAGAATTTCTTTAGAAACTAATTCGAGGAGGACAAACAAACCTGACAGAGTGGTTTGAGAAAATCACAAACGAATTCTATGAAGAGCAAGTAGTGGAGGAGAGAGTTTCAATTGAAAGTATTGAAAAAAGATTCTATACCGACTTCACTGAGAAGTTTATTTGTTCACTACTGACCCTTCTGTTCAAATTTCTAATTGATAGAGGAGTAGGCCATATAGTTGAACCTCTTCCATTACTCACCGACCCGCCATCAAACACTAACTGGGCGAAAAAGTAGGAAGTGTGGGAAAAATTTACTACAGAAAGGGAGTGGGAGTACTTCTTAAGCAAGTAGACAGAACTATCGAGGATTACTAAAGCGTTGGGTAGGATATGGGGGGGTATCTGGCTATGAGTCGGGGTAGATTAGAAGGATTCTAGTCAAACTGAGAAAATACCATCACCAGCAATGAAAAGTTGACCTAAGAAAGAAAATTTAGCAAACAATGATTCACAAAGATACACCAAACTTATAGAAGATAGAAAGGGAGAAGAGGCAGAGAAGAAGGGGAGAGATACGAGAGCAAGCTATAGCACTCCAAATAAGAATGGTTTCCAGGGTGAGAGAACATGAGGAAAATCCACCGGAGTCAGGTCATGACCGACCAGAAGAAGGCGTAGAGGAAGAGGTGTCACCAATGGAGGACTATTTGTGGATAAAGCAGTGAGAAGCTCTCCAACTGGAAAAACCCTAGGAGGTAAGACCTCTGTCTCTGATAAAATTCAAGTACCCGAATGCAGGCCATTGTCGAGGAGGACCTGATACTAATAGCTGGTGAATTCGATATATGGAGCCGACCAAATGACGAAGTAAATGATGACAATCATTTAGTGATCCGTCGACTAGAGGAAGGAAATTTGGTTACACTTCAGGCGTACCCTTCCAACCAAAGCATCCACTTACTCTACCCCAAACATGAAGGAGAATTCCCTGCCAAACATAACTTTACAAAACATAGACCAGTCAAATTCATGGGCACAACAGTGTAGTTGGACATCGACAGAAGAAGTCGAAACTAACCGACAAGTTGTTGAAACATAACCAACAACCAAAACATCTGACTTAAATGAAAGCACTGTCAAGAGTAGCTGTGACCAAAGAGTTACACAAAATATCCCACTACCCCTACCACCACCTCCACCGCCTCCACCTCCCAAAGGAGAAGCCGACACCGATATGGAGCACAGCTCAACACACATTCCCCTCTATGAGGGTGACAAATATCCCAGGTGACATTGGTTTGTCTACGAGTCAACATGGGAGGCCAATCAAGTTACAAGTGAATATAGACAGACGGCGCAGTTAGCAGGTGCCCTATGAAAGAGAGCATTAACTTGGTATATGACTTATACTGAAAGGACACCTAACACATCTAAAGCAGATATTAAACAACAGTTTCTATCCTTCTTCAAAACACCAGATGCGAAGCATCTAGCAGCGAAAAAACTTAATTCTATAGTTCAGAAACCGGCAGAAACCGTCTAGGACTATGATAAAATATGGAAAGACCTATTAAGCCAAATAGACTATGTTATTGATGAAAAGTTATTGATTCAATGGTTTCTTATAGGGCTCTCCCAAAATATATGACGACATATATGTCTGGAGACATTCAAAACATATGAAGAAGCACTAACAAAAGCTCTGCAGGTCAAGATGGATGAGGACTACACAACATACCCTGCTGTCGATGCACAAATCAAAGAACAATTGGAAATCATGTAGAAATCCTTAAGAGAACTGAACCTAAAAGGTCAGGAGATCTGGTGCACGAAATGCTCTACAACCAGCCATACTAAGGATAATTGTCGACATGCCGTAAGTCGACAAGATGTCCATTTTGTTCAAACAAAATGTTTTTGTGATATCTGCAAGAGCATGGAGACCACATGACGAAGGATGTCCCATACAATATGAAGAATGGAAAAGCTTCTTGGTGTGCAATCTGTGAATTTAAGAGTCGTGCAACAACCGACTGCCATTTGAACCTAAAAAACCGACAAAACTATCAGGCAGTTTACCAAACAAACACTGTAGCCCAGAATAATGATAATATCCCAAGGAACAATGAACAGAACATACCAAGCAATTGACGATATGAAGGCCATAGATACTAGTGTCAGTTCGAAAATCGCCGTGGAGGATTTGGAGGTTGAGGAAGATTCTTTGGTAATCGTGACAATTGACCACGACAACCAATCCAATGTTTTACATGATATAAAGAAGGACATTGGTATGCGGACTATCCATATAAAGACAGAACCGACCTAAAATTTTATACTAGTTGTGGTGTGGGTGATTACTCATTAAAAGATTGTCCCACCATACTTGACAAAATTAATAAAAAGAAAAATGTTAATGTCTTGTCTGGTGTTCAAAAATGTGATGTAGTTCACACAAAGAATCTACACATAGTAACTAGACAAGGAACGAAAATTGGAGGTGATAATCCAAGAATAAGCAAAATTAAAGACAAAAATGAATATCCTAATCCTACAAAGTGAAAAAAATTGTATATCGATTCATCAAACATGTTTCAAGAATTTTCTAGACACGAAGCAATCAATGACAATCGACAGAACACACTTCACGAACTATTGAACTTAATACATAAAGATAAATCCATGGCATAATTCATTGACCTACTGTACAATATTAAGAACAAAAGTGATATAGATAAACAAACTAAGAGTATATGCATTTTAAATCAAAAGGATAAGAATGATGCTGATCCACTTATCGATCTTGAAATCGAAGGATACCAAGTTTGACAAGTCGTTCTCAACTTTGGATCCCAAGTAAACATTATGAAGCGGGATACATGGGAATAGTTGGGTAGGCCTCGACTGAATGAATCGGGCATATATTTAAAGTTATCTGACAAAGAGCCGATCGAACCCATTGGGGTTTGGAGAAATGTCGATACAACGATAAAAGTCATTTCAAGAAAAGTCGACTTCGAAATCATCGACCCTAAGGAAGGATCCAGTTCCTTCCCGGCCTTGGTAGGATGCCCATGGGGTCAAAAAATGAAGGGACCAATCTCGTTGGACAAGGAAAGAATAAAACTAAAAGGGAACGGACATAAATTTATTGTCCCCATTTTTCCTTCACAACGAGAACCCTGGTGTGAGCCTATAGATGAGGAAGTCGATGTTCGACAACTCTATCGGATTCAAAATGATGAAGATTATATTGAACCTAATAGTTATGGAGAAATTCATATAGGGAACCAAGATGCAGTTGGATATATTTCGGATGCATAATTGTATGATTGGGAAATCGAAAACTATGAAACACAAGCAAGGGGTTGTTGGACTATTTAGGCTATCGAGAAGAAACCAACTCGACAATGCTTTTCTGTATCAATTATTCCAAAAATATTTGAAAAGAAAATAATGGAATACCCCTCTTTGGCACCAATACACATAGATAATAAACAAAATCTTTGGTATAAAGAGAGAGAATCACTAGTTCTCCATATAGAACAAGTCTCTAAGAACCTAGGTGAACATGCCTGACTCCAAATCCTGGTAGAAACGTTTACAGGACAAGCTGCTCAATGGTTGGACACCCATCAGTCGAAATTACAAACATGGACAACAACTTCGACTTTCTTCATAGAAAGGTTTGGAGGTAGGAAGCTTACTAAACATGCACAAATACTTGTCTTCACACAAGGACAAGATCCAGAAAATCACATAAGAACATGTGAAAAAGAGTGGAGAAGACTTGGTTACAAAGACGAGCCCATATGGCCACCCCTATTTCCCTCAACATTGGACGATCTACCAAATAAATGGTATAAAATGGAAGAAGCACGAGGTGAAACATTCCTACAGAATGAACTTAAAGAAAATTTTATTAAAGACTTTAGCTTTACACCAAAAGACGAAAAATTAGTTGAGGCTACGAAACAAATAAAAACATTTATATAGTCAACTATTAACAAATCAACACAGAAGAATAGCCAACCAAATGTAGCATGCCATAACAATTGAGCCAACAAAATACCATAGTTGACGAGACTCCAATTAGAAAATGAACATACATATGGGAAAAGCTTTCAGTGGAAGTATGATCACCAGAAAACAGTAAAACCAGTTAGAACGATATTCAAAATTGAATTGACTGACAAAGACGATACGAATCGGATGATGGCAACATAATTTCCAATGACATTTTCACAGTTCAAAGAAGGTATTCGATAGATTAATGAAAGCAAGGCACCATAATGGATGGATTCAAAATTTAAAACCATAGAAATCGACATATCTAATGATAGCAGACTAAAAATGGCAAGAATCAGTGAGCGAAGAGCAAACAATAGAAATCGTCGACTTATTAAAAGAATTTCAGGATGTCTTTGCTTGAGACTACAAAGACCTAAAAGGGTTAGTAAAAGAAATGGGCAAGATGAAGATAGAGATCAAACCTGAAGCCAGACCTATCAAGAAAAGACCCTACAAATTGGATCACAAATACAAGGAAATAGTCAAAAAGGAGATCGACAATATGCTCACAGCTAGAATTATTTACCCCATCGACCAGTCGAAATGGGAAAGCCCAATGGTAGTCCAACCAAAAAAGCATGACCCAACAAAACTAAGAATATGTGTTGATTTCCGAGAATTAAATAAGGTTACTCTAACATATCCATTTCCGACCCCATACGCCAATGAAATCCTAAATGAAGTCGCAGGTCACGAATGTTATTCATTCACGAATGGATTTTCAGGGTATAATCAAGTACCAATAGCCAAAGAAGACTAGAAAAAGGCAACATTCGTCTATGAATTTGGATTGTTTGCTTATATATTGATGGCATTCGGTCTTAATAATGCACCTGGAATGTTTTCAAGAATAGTCGTCAAAACATTTCAAGAATACATTTATAAAACGATGGCAGTATACTTTGACAATTGTACGATCTATTCCATGCTGAAAGACCATTGTAAATGGTTAAGGATCATGCTAGAACAATGCCGACAAATTCAGTTATCTCTCAATATAAAAAAAAATGTATCTTCTTAACCCCTATAGGAATCTTACTAGGGCACATTGAATGCAAGGAAGGAATCAAAGTCAATTTTGCAAAAATAAAAATAATTCTTGACTTAAAACCATCGGTGAATCCAAAACAGGTAAGAGTGTTGTTAGTTCATACAGGATATTATATAAAATTCATTTGACACTACTCAGATATGACATACCCATTGGAATAATTGTTAAGAGACTTGATCAGGAGTTCCACTGGATGGAAGAATGTGATACATCATTCGACACATTAAAACGAAAATTAGTCGAAGCACCCATCCTCATATTCCCAAATAGGTCGATCAAATTCCATGTACATATTGATTCTTTAGGCCTAGCAATAGGTGCGCTTTTGACACAACCTGGTGAAGATGGAATGGACTATCCAATCATATATAGCAGCAGAAAATTAAATAAGGCAGAACGCAACTACTCAACTAAAAATGGAGGCGCTAGGGATGGTCTTTGCACTTCAAAAGTATCGACATTACCTATTGGCTAACCCTTTGATATTCTATAATGACCATTAAGCACTTAAATACTTGGTAAACAAGCATCTACACCATGGAATAATCTTCTAGTGGATGTTACTATTCCAAGAATTCAAATTTGAAGTCATCGTTCAACCAGGAAAAATAAATGTCGAGCCCGACCACTTGTCAAGAATTGACACGGGGGAGGAATTAACAGGAGTCGAAGATGACCTGTCAGATGCACACCTATTCTAAATAGAAGTTGTTCCTGTAGAATTAGAGGAAATAACACAATTTCTAGAGAATGGCCAAGCACCTGAAGGCATGAACACCAAGAAGAAACAAATTCTAGCCATGAAAGTTGCACCATATAGCCTATTCAACGTATTTCTGTACAAAATGGGTTTGGATGAAGTACTTCATCGATGTGTTTTAGAGCATGAATGAGAAAAAATTATGCATGAAGCACACTTTGGACCAGCAGGAGGAGACTTTCAGTCAGATACAATTGCCAATAAAATCCAACAGTCAGGATTATGGTGGCTGACACTTTACAAAGACTGTAAGAAGTTTGTTAGCAAATGTGATCACTGCCAATGTTTAGGTCGACCTTTACCTAGCATAGAGATACCCTTGATATCAGTAAACCCAAGTCTAACATTCAAAATTTGGGCCATCGACTTTATAGGTCCATTTCCAGTTCCAGCAAAAAGGACAGTTGCAAGGTACATCATAACATCAGTAGAGTATGTAACTAAATGGGCAGAAGCAGAACCTATCAAAACTTGCTCTAGTGAGGTAGCTACTAAATTCATATATGAAAATATCATTACTAGGTTTGGCTTCCAACTAACCCTAATCAGTGACCAAGGTTCACATTTCATCAATAAAACCATTGCAGCATTAACATAACAGTTCAAAATTGACCACCGTTGAAGCACAACCTATCTTCCTCAATCGAATGGGGTGATAGAGGCATTCAACAAAACATTAATAAGAGGTCTAAAAAAATCTGCAATGGCGACAACGATGACTGGGACGAGAAAATTCTTAAGTAATATGGGCATACAAAACATCATATAAACGATCGACAAACCAAACACCTTTTCGATTAGTCTATGGCCAAGAAGCAGTCGTCCCTTTACACTTCCAAAAATAGACACCTGTAATAGCCGACATCTTACATATCAATGTCGAGGAAGCAAGGAAAGACAAACTAACACAAATATCCAAAATAGAAGAGCACCAACTAATTGTTGTACAAAACCAGGAAATTCAGAAACAACAACAAAAAGCATGGCACGACCGAAACATTAAAAACAAGAACTTGTCGGTTGGAAATATTGCACTACTGTATAACAGTCGGGTGAAAGGAAAACCAAAGAAACTCCACACAGAGTGGATGAGACCCTATATTATCAAAGAAATCAATTACAATGGCTCAATCCGACTGAAAACATTATAGGGCACAGTATTTCAAAAACTGGTAAATGGTGCCCGACTAAAGCGGTATCAAAACTGAAAAATTTGAAAAAAATAAAAATAAAAAGAGAAATGGTTTTATAACTGTTAACAAAAACTATAAAAACTAGAAAAAGCTAAAACCTAAAAACTAAAAGAATCAAAGAATACCAAAATGACAGGATATATTGAAAGATGTAGCAGAATGTAGTTCGACGATAACCGACATTTCCACCATCGACATACCGCATATTGACCATACAATCGACATTGACAAGAGGATCACAATGTCCAATCACGCCATCATCACTATGGTCAGAAGGATCGCCAAAACTAGAGCGCATTAAATCAGCCTTAAATAGAGTGTCGTTTACCATGAAATCTGCCATTAATAGCTCCATCAACAATATCGCCATCCGCTCCACCTGTAAATACTACATCAGACGAAGAATTCCTACCACTTTACAAAGATCTAGAGCGAAAAATTTACTAGACTTCTGAGAGAAAATTAACCTCGACGTAAGCCGAATCAGAAACTGAAAAGATGGCCCCAAAAAAAACTAGAGCCATGACAACCAAAGTAAAAGAGTTAGAATCTGTTTTAAGTCCATTAGTGAAACAATTGCAAAACATTAAAAACGCAAAAGTACAAGAAGTTTCATGGGTGCGACGTCGGGAGGAAGTCAAAAAGTGGGCTTGTGGAGGTAAGTAAAAAATGACAAAGGAAGGGTTAAAAATAAATGAAAGCACTATCATGAACTATATGAATGCACCCCTCATGGTGAATTTTGGAGGGACAAAAGAAAATATTGTAAAATTCATCATCATTCGATACCACAATGGGAAGTTCTACTTAGACGGACCAGTGGAAATATCAGCTGAAACCATCTACAAACTTACTGGGCTTTCTAACAAAGGTGACCCTGTTCCTATATGGATCAAAGAAGGATTGGTCGAAAGACTAACAGGAACACCGACAGGAAAAAAATCCAAAGGATTAATTGTCGGTCAAATTAAAGCTACTACACCTAAAATGGTGGCCAAAATCATGTCCACAGGCCTGACTGTCACAGGATGAGGATGCGATTTGAAACTCGACATGATGGAAATTATCAATAAATTTACTGTTGGTATCAGTCCGTGGCTGACATGCTCAAGTCTATCTTCGAAAAGTTGCAGGAAATAGGTGCTATAATTAGATTCCCATCACTATTAATTTGAATAGCCATGTACCACCTATGTCCAGTAGGGCATCCACAGTTCCTAGAACTGACTAGGTTTCACATGTCGCATTTTAAATCATTCTCAATGGGTAGAACCCCACGGGAGCAGGAAGAGGGGAATGTATTCCTAGAAAATTGGTTTCAAAATATGAAAGTCCGAATAGCCAGATAGAGGGTGCCTCAAAACATCCGAAGATGTCTGCCCCCATCGGTACATATCCAGTTGGAACTCGTCCACACTATAGTATGGCACTCTCAAGGTTCCATAGCAAATGCAAAACCTCTTGACTACTATCCAGCAGTCGAGGAAATATTCACAGAATTAGCCCGACAATCTAAGACCAAAATAGCCATACTGATGAGTGCAAAAGAGATTAACCACTCTATTGTCGAAACATTGACCGACCAAGAGAAAGAAGAATACTATGAATTTCAGCTTCATATCAGTACCTTCACTTCGAGAGACAGCTCGACAGAAGAGTGAAACCCTTTTTAGATTAAAAATTTACCGACCGATAATCAATCCATGGTCCCAATCCAACAATAGGAGGAGGAAGGGGAAGAGCAGACAGGTGAAGAAACTTAGTCCGACAGACCTGAGTACGCTATGACAAAATAAAATCTGAAAATAATAGCTAAGGAAATAGCAACCTCAAGGGAGAAGAAAGGGACTTAGGCACAAGGAAAGGGGAAGCGCAAACTCGTCCTTTCGAAGGATTTAGAAGACAAAGAGGAATTGCTTGCTACCATTGCCGACTTCTTGGAGGATACTGCACAGATCAAAGTATCTATGGAAAAGTAGTTTAAACAGTTCATCAAGTCAAGATCAAAGCAAGGCAGGCTTAAAAAGGTAAGAACTGCTACCTAGCTCGAAATAAGTCCTATTGATCTAACACCAGATTCACGACGACCTTCTCCGACCAGAATAACACCAGACTCAACCACTACCATATCACCAAATTACAAAGGTATCGTTCTCGAAACCCTTCAAGAAAAAATTGATAAAGATGTTGAACTTCAACAATTTATCAATAGACTGCTAAATTTATTTCTTAATTCCCAAAAAATCAACACTACCCATAAACTCATAGAGTCAATCTTTTCCCGAATTAGAGGAAATTTCAACTCAAAATGGGCCTCCTAAAGAAAATTAATAAAATAATAGTTAAAATAATAAAATAATATTTATTAATTTTGGAGGAAGAAAAGAAAAAACTACTTTTTTGTTCATATTTTTGACATATCTCCTTGTGTTTTTACTCAAATTTCGATTGGGAGAGCTCGTTGTATGCGTAATTAAATTACGCATCCAACGAGTACCCACTCGGCATACTTTTGATGGGCCCCACTACCCCAAAGTACATCATCATCACATTTTTTCAGGTATTTCTTGTTTTTGGGGTAGAAAGCCCATCAAAAGTATGCCGAGTGGTACTCGTTGGATGCGAAATTTAATTCCACATCCAACGAGCTCTCCCAATCGAAATTTGAGTAAACAAACAGGGAGATATGTTGAATTATGAACAAAAAAAGTAGTTTTTTTATGATACCTATTCCCAAATATATATTAAATTTTTTTTTAAGAGGTGCTCCCTTTTTGAATTTTAAAGCATTTTGATTGGCTAATACATGATGACATGGAATTTGTATCATTTTTGGAAGGCCCATTTTAAATTGAAATTTCCTCTAATGCGACAAAGCCTCACCCTACAACTCGACCAAGTTTCACCACCAAAAGTTGTGGGACTTATTAGATCCTCATATATCCGAAATCCTGACAAAACAACCACAGTTGTAGCATCCCAAATCTCATCATTCACACAAACTATCCCAAGACCTCCGGTGAATGAGGAAAAAGAGGGAGAACTTGCTCTTGAAGGCAATGGTCAAGCAGCGCTGGATGCAGAAATCACCAACTTGATGGACACTAAATAAATCGAAAACCATGTCGACTTACAACTAGAAGCTAAAATTCATATACCGTCAAGTCACCTTCCATCCACTCCACTAACCCCGTACCATTCACCATCACCATCACCACCACCAGCACCGGAATCTCCTCACAATCCAGAGCCACCATCTTCACCACCACTAGAGGCATAAACGACTACAAGTCCCACCCATGTAAATCAACTAGCTAACCTTACCACAATAGAAGATCAGTTGATTGAAAATCCATTGACTGAAGAAGACCAAACAGAGAGAAATAGACAACATTGGTACCAACAGGACCAAAGGTGGTTCATCACTCTAAACATAAAAGAAAAAGGAAAGAAAAGAAGAAAAGAGAACAGCATTAGACACAACAGGTATCGACAGTCATCCACCTTCATCAACTAGGGTCGACTTTTGCAGTCGACACAACAAAACTTAGAGATGGAGAGTTGGACCAACTCCTAGGAGCCCTCACTAAAGAAGCCACAACAAGGAGCCAGAATAGACAGGAGCGACTCAACAAAATCAAGAAAGAACAAGTGGAATTCCTGACCAAATGCAGGAATTTAACACAAACAGTTGTACCAGGACCAGCAGAGACCGACACCGACAACCCATTAGAGAAAGCATACCAGCTGCTAGAAAGTGTCATGTCAACCCTTTAGGCACAACTACAAGCTAAGAAAGAGGAGAACAAAGAAGAAACATCTGTGTTATTAAGATAGCAGTACACAACATTCTCAGAAGCACACAAGGTACTGCAAGAACATCTGGAGGAGTCTCCTACTACAGAAGAAGTACTGTGTAGCTGGTATACCCACTATGGTCGGGTATTTCAGTGGGCTCGAGAAACCCGTGAACATATCAGGACACTAGAAAATCAACAAGGTCTTGAAGAAGCAATGAGGACCACAATACAAGGTCAAATTGTATTGGAAACAATGAAGCTAGAGAAACTAGAGAAACAAGCTCATCCATGGGTGAACTAGGCTCTGCCCAGCATTGACAAACTCGAAACAATCTGTCCATAAATGAAAAGAATGATGGACACAATAGATGAAAAATCCCAATTTTTGGGGCCTGACATGAATAATATTACAGATCTTTCAATTCAGGAGAAAATGTCGACCCTATCCAGCATTGCAACCTTGACCCTAGACATCCAGAGAGCTCTCCGCAGCTGGACATAATTTCAACACCAACTGGCTATTACAGTAGAAGCCATTGTGGAAGTATGTGTACATAAATGACCTTCTATTCGACTACACAACCCATGAAGACACAACAAATCTAATAACTATTTATGATGGTATACTTTTAAGTACCTCCCCTGTTTCTTTGGGATGAAGAAATATTTTGTTCCTGGGGGAGATGTTGGAGGTGCTAGTCGGTGAGCCGACTAATTAGGGATTAGGTCGGCCTCCAAAGGTAATGTTTGTTGAATGAACCGGCAAGTAGTTATTCATAATTTTTTTGTAAATCATATATAATAGGATGTGGAGCCAGATACAAACTTGGTTTAGTTCTGTGTATGTATGGACCCTCATGCGATTCATTAATATAATATATTATTCTATCATCTATTCTTGTCTCTTGTATATGTATGAATATAAGACTATATATGTGTATTATTGGTAACCTTATGTGATCTAGGTGATTACAACATCGATTGATCACACCCTGGAGAACTGCCCCCAATTAATCACAAGATGGAAAATTGGGAACGTTCTGTAATTGCAAAATCAAGCCTAGTTGTCGACTCAGAATCAGCTACCTGTCCAGAACCAGTTACAGAACCAGGTTGTGAATCAGCCGTTGAACCTACTAGTGAACCAGAATCCACTGTTGGGTCAAACTCCATCGATGAAACAGATGCAAGGACCAACAATCGTGGTGATTTCAACAGATCCCAGAATGTAAGATGTCGATGTCGCCATTGTTACTCATGGAGGTGCAACGATGTGAGATGATGGACCTCGGCCACAAGTTTGATTAGCTAGAAATAAGGAAGTGGCATTTGATATTGCAACTAAAAAAGAGACGTTTTTTGAGACACAGGATGTGATTGGACGCAATCTGGGTAATTTTCCTGTCTATGAAATGCCATCCACTTTTGATTTATCTCTAGAAGCAGGACCATTGTGGAAGCATGGTACCTTGCAGCAGTTCTTTGAGAAATGTTTATCCCTCACACAAGATCTTGATGCTCTTATTGAGCTTGAAAGGCTGTTGTACCGCCCGGGAAAGGAGCTAAAGGACTCTGTAGCGAACTCCTTGTAGAAGAAAAAGATAGGTAAAAAGATGCATATGAATATCCAAATAGGTGAATATGAGGTGGACTCAGTCATCCTAGACCTGGGATCGGACGTGAACATCCTGACTAAGCAGACCTAGGAAAAAATGGGGAGCCCTACAATGGTATGGTCCCCTGTGCAGCTGAGATTGGTGAACCAAGATAAGGTGCAACAAATTAGAAGGGTGGTGAACTTAGTTGTAGATGTTGAATGCATGGGAACACACACTAAATTCGATGTAATTGAATTCTTAAATGGGGAAGGCTCCTATCCCGCGTTGATGGGGATTGGATGGGATAATGATAGTATGGTCATCATTAATTTTAAGAAGCGAACGATGACATTTGAAAATAAGGATATTCGATTCATCGCACCCATGGATCCAACTAAGGGCCAAAGATACATTGAACCTATGAAGGATGAAGTTGTCAAGGGGTGGGATCATGTATACAACATCTCTAAATATTATATCCACTCGACGGCTGAGTGGGAACTTGGTTTGCATAGCGCTAGCTCTGCGTCCTCTGATTCCGAGGATGCGCTAGAAAATTGGAAACATTGTATGTTGATGTATATGTAACTTTGGAATGTATTCATCTATGTATCTTATGTATTGTAACCCGATGTTTATTCCAGGATGTTTCTATTATGTATTTGAGTCATGTTGTCATGCCCCGATGTTCCGATCGAGAGGATCAATAATGTAAACAAGTCATGTCAAGTCATTGTTAAAGTCCCTATAGTTTCAGGGCACTAGGGTTGTTATACACTCATAGAGATGTAGGCTCTAGTAAGTAATTGTTAAGTTGGACCAACATGATTGAGTGCACTTCAAGTGAACGGAAGAATATAAATAGAGAGTGAGATCCTCTCTATTTATCACTTGTAACACACATCATTCACTCACTCAAGTGTGGCGCATTAGTGAGGAAGGAAATACACTGGGACTAGACAGAAGAAGAAGACTACTGCTTTGGGGATTTTACTGTTTTGGTGCTGATTCTATCTCTGAGGAAGTTGCGGGGTTTTCTCCTTTATGGTTTCCCCGAGAAAAACTCTTTGTGTCTCTTGTCTCTTGTGATGTGCTTATGTTATATTGATGTACTTGTTATTCTCTCAGTAAATATCCTAACATAATGCTAGCTTAATGTTGAAAAACTAACATGGTATCAGAGCTAACTTGAGAAGAAGACACTGTGTAGCTACAGGAACTAGGGCTTCCTAGTTTGTGGACCTTCCTCAACATATTTTCAGCAAAATTAAGGTGGAACAACTCTCCTCCTTAGGGCACATCTTTTTGTCGAAACAGAATCCAATTCTGAGATTTTTCAGTTTTGGACCTGTCACTAGGGCCAAAAATTAGGGCTTTTTATAGAAGAGGAATTTTTCAGTGAGCCCAGGCTTGGATTGATCTCCTCCCCAAAATCGAAGTTAGGGACAAATTTCAAGGCATTTGGGTGGACAGAACTCCAGAAAAGCAAAACCCTAATTTGCTCCTGAACTAGCCCTACAGGATTTCAGCTCAAGATTCAGATCCGACATCTTGAACCTGGTAAGATCTAAAATCTTTTGTATTTCCATTTGAGGTTCTTATTTAAGATGTCTCATCATACCAAGCTTGATGAAAATCTTGAGGGAGCTAAAAACTTCCGAGCCTGGAAGTATAGGATCTCCCTGGTCCTGGAAGAGAATGAATTAGACTCCTACATTCAGGAGGAGGTTCCAGTTCCAGAGGGAGATGAGGCAAAGGCATTACATAAGAAGAATATGGTTATGGCAAAGAGGATCATCTTATCCCATAGGTGTCCTCTCTCAAGACACCTAAAGCTATGTTTGATGCCCTAATCAAATTGTTTGAAGGAAAGAACATCAATTGGAAGATGACCTTGAGGAACCAACTAAAGAATGTGAAGATCCAGGATGCAGAAACTATCCAGTATTACTTCACAAGGGTTTCTCAAATCAAGGAACAATTAGAAGTTGTTGATGAAGAAGTGGAAAATGCAGAGATTGTGATGACTACCTTGAATGGCCTTCCTAGGTCATGGGATGCTTTTATCCAAGGAATCTGTGCGAAAAAGAAGCTAGTTAAATTCAGCAGACTATGGGAAGAGTGTTCTCAAGAAGAAGCTCGGATAGCAGCTCGAGAAGAAAATATGGGTAGTGAAGATCAAGCCCTCACAGCTCACTCCAAGAAGGAAAGAAGAAAACATCATTACTCCAAAGGTAAGAGCTCTCATTCTAAAAGGGATCTATCTAGATTTAGATGTTAAACATGTGATGAGATAGGACACTTTGCAAAATACTATCCTAAGAAAAAGAGCCACTCTCATAAGAAGAAGGGGAACAAAAGAAGACATCATGATCATGCTGCAGAGGATGATGAACCATCCGAGAAGAGATCCAGATATGAAAGTGAAGATTCTTCAAGCGAGGATGAATATTTTCTGATATCAACTCTCACAGGTAACAATACTCATGGTAGTGATGATTGGCTTATAGACAGTGGGGCTTCCAAACATATGACGGGATTCAAGGAATCTTTTGTAAAACTGTTAGAACATGAATCACCTCACAAGGTGAAACTAGGAGATGACTACCAATATCCAATAAAAGGTAGTGGGGAATCTTCATACAAGCTAGACTCTAGTAAGTCTCTAACAATGAAAGAAGTATTATTTGTTCCAGGACTCAAGAAGAACCTTCTCTCCATTTCAGCATTGGATGCAAAAGAAATGTGGGTTGCATTCATAGTTGGTCAAGTCATTATGTGGCCAAAAGGAAAGACTATCGATGATGCGGTAGTGATTGGAGAACAAGAAGGAGGCTTGTACAAATTGAAGGGTCATCCAAAACAAGCCTTGATCCATGACTCAGTAGAGCCAAATGAGCTTTGGCATAGAAGTCTTGCACATGTGCATTACAGAGCACTACCTATTGCAAGCAAAGTTGTTGAAGGTCTTCCAGAATTCCAAGCAAAACATGATGGATTTTGCAAAGGCTGTGCGAAAGGAAAGAATACAAAGAAGACATTTCCCAGCAGCGAAAGCAAGGCCAAAAGCATTCTAGAAATCATCCACTCTGATGTATGCGGTCCTATGTCATCAAACTCACTAAGCGGGTATGCATACTATGTTTCTTTTATTGATGATTTTTCTAGAAAGACATGGATTTACTTTATGAAAAACAAAGATGAATTGTTCAGCAAATTCAAGGAATTCAAAGCCTTGATCGAAAACCATACTGAAAAGAAGATCAAGACCATTCAATCAGATAATGGTGGAGAATTCACTTCGAATGAATTCAAAGAGCTATGTAAAGAATCAAGGATTAAGAGGGAGTTTTCCACTCCTTATAATCCACAACAGAATGGGGTTGCAGAATGGAAGAATAGAACCATCATGGAAGCTGCAAGAGCAATGCTTCATGATCAAGACCTTCCTATGCATCTTTGGGCTGAAGCTGCTAGAACAACGGTGTATGTACAGAACCATACTTCACATAGAGTACTCGAGAACAAGACTCTTGAAGAAGTCTTCTCCGGTAAGAAACCAAAAGTCAGCCATCTCAGAATATTCAGTTGTCCCGTGTACATACACATTCCAAAAGAGAAGAGAACAAAATTAGATCCTTCAGGAAAGAAGGGCATATTTGTGGGATACTCTGAAAGCTCAAAGGCTTACAGAATCTACTTCCCAGGATACAAGAAGATCGACATCAGTAGGGATGTGACATTTGATGAAGGCACAGCTTACAGCAAATCCAGAAAGAGACCTGCTGAAGAACCTGAAGAAGCAAAAGCAGAAGTAACCAAAATTCATGATACAATCATGGACGAAGAAGCTCAAGAAGAAGATCGAGAGTTCGAGGAACCACAAAGACCTATAGATCCACCTCTGGAGAAGAATCCTCATCAGAGGAAACCTGCTTGGGTACGTGAACTTATCCAAGGTGTGGAAAGATATGGGGCTCCAGAAGAGAATCATAGAGAAAGAAAGAGGACCAGATCTAATTCCGGGTATGTAGCTTTACTATGTGATTTCATTGATAAAGAACCTTCCAGTTATGTAGAAGCGGTAGAACAGAAAGAATTGAAGGATGCTATGATCGAAGAATATCAATCAATCATGAAGAATGATGTTTGGGATGTTGTCCCAAGACCAAAAGGGAAGTCAGTAGTAACTTCCAAATGGATCTACAAGATCAAGCATGTTGTAGATGGTAGCATTGAAAAGTATAAGGCAAGATTTGTAGCTCCAGGATTCTCTCAGAAAGAGGGAATAGACTATGAAGAGACCATTGCACCTGTAGCTAGATACACTTCCATCAGATCAATACTTGCTCTAGTTGCAGTAATGAAATGGAAGATACACCAAATGGATGTCAAGACTGATTTCTTGAATGGTGTAGTGGAAGAGGAAGTATATGTAGAACAACCACTCGGTTTTGAGACACATGACAGAGAGTCTCATGTATGCAGATTGAAGAAAGCCCTGTATGGATTGAAACAGGCACCCAGGACCTGGTACAGCAGAATTGACAGCTTTCTATCCAGTTTGGGCTTTACCAAGAGTAAATTAGATTCCAACCTTTACTACAAAGTTGAAGATGGAAACCCAGTGATGCTCCTACTATATGTAGATGATGTATTTGTGACAGGTACAGATGGGTTGATTGCTGATACAAAGAGAAAGCTTTTTGCTGAGTTCGAAATGAAGGACTTGGGGATGATGCATTACTTTCTAGGTATGGAGGTGTGGCAGAGTACAGATGGGATCTTCCTTGGACAAGGGAAGTATGCAGTAGAGATCCTAAAGAGGTTTGGGATGATGGACTGCAAGGCTATGGCCACACCTATGGCATCGAACCTGAAGCTATTTGGTGATGCTTGTTATACACCAGAATGGCACCTCTCCGTCCGAGTGCCGACTTTCCTTATGTCGGCGCACAAAAGGACACTTATGGATTGAGGTTTGCCTAGAATACTA